>BQNB010104128.1:0-23885 GCA_026074375.1 Tanacetum coccineum
GATGGAGAACTACAACGCAGGAGACATGATAACCGGGTTTTGGTTTAAGGTTTTTGATAACTTTAAGAAAGAAATAGGGGAGACTATTCAAAAATACGAAGCTTGGACAGAAGTTGAAATGTCAACATACCAATGACGTAATAATTAAGTTTAGTTTAAGTTTCTAATGTATTTTATTT
Organism: Tanacetum coccineum; assembly: GCA_026074375.1. Lineage (NCBI taxonomy): Eukaryota > Viridiplantae > Streptophyta > Magnoliopsida > Asterales > Asteraceae > Tanacetum > Tanacetum coccineum. The sequence goes on from BQNB010104128.1 coordinate 180, forward strand.
TAATATGTAATGTTTTTTTATGTAATGTTTTTTTAATGTATTTTATTTTATTATTATGTAATGTTTTTAAATTCAGTATTATTATTTTAAATTCAGTATTTAAATTTTAAATTCCAACGGCTACTATTCCAACGGCTAGTTTTTTCTTATTATAAATACCCCGTTCTATCATTCATTTCCTCTCACATTTTCTCTCATAACTTCTTAAATTCTGTAATCAAATTTTAAAATCCAACAACTATGGATAAGAAACCGACCCAAAGCAATCCCCCAACACCTGAGAAACCACTCATGCTTCCCATTTCTTCATTTCCAACGATCGAGGAATCAGATGATGAACATGAGATATGTAAAGAGCACCAGCAACTACTTCTTGATGAAGAAGCATTAAGAGAAATGTTAGAAGAAGAAGCAAATACTGAAAAAGAATGAGCAAAAGCTGAAAAAGAATGGGAGGAATTTGTTAAGCATGAACAAGCTCATGATGAGTTATTCAGGTTGGAATTTGGGGTGAAATCTGATTCAGAATACAAATTAGATTAATTTAACTATGTATCATTTTTAATAATCTAGGAACTATTATGTTGTTTTATTGTAATGTTTTATGTAAGGTTTTTTTATTATTTGTGTAATGTTTTTTAATTTTAATGGAATTTAAATTTGGTGTTAAAAAAATTAAAAATGAAAAAAAAAATTGAATGTCGCCTTTTAGTAGCAAAATGTCGTCTGTAGGTCGCCGGAGAGAGAAAGCTGATGTAGCATCAAAAAGTAGTGGTCGCGACCCATGACCATAGTGGGCAGCCTTACTAACTTTTATTATAGTGTAAGATAATTATTTAAGCGTTAAATATTACTCCAAAGACTATCACTAACTTTTATTGTAGTGTAAAATAGTTTTTTAAGTGTTAAACATTACTCCAAAGAGAACACTTTTCTCATTCCTCGATCTATCTGCTGTTGTTTAAATTTCGGAGTTAGAATTCAATATCGTGTCAAATTACTACATCCGTCCTAAAATTATTGTCCAGTTTTGACTTTGTGAGTCTTTCTTTGTCAACTTTGACATTAAATATTTTTGTTTATGTCATATAATACTTGATGAAAATTATACCAATTAAAAATACATTTAAAACTCAATCCATTCATATATTATGCATCAAATATTAAATAGCACAAACAAAAATATTTAAGGTCAAAGCTGACAAAGAAAGACTTAGAAAGTCAAAACTGGACAATAATTTTGGGACAGAGGTAGTAATTTTCTTGAAAACGAACACGACATGAACTCTTGCAAACCAAACAAACCATGAGAACTCATTCATACCAACGGTCTTAGAACCAAACCAAAAAGTATCGTCACCTTAAGACAAAGGAAAACACTCAAAACGCCGAACGGAGAACATAGAACACTAGTTCTATGATAACACCTTAGAATACCAACACGAACTTTGGATATCTCAACGAACAACGAGCTAACGAACCAACTTAAGAATCGCGACGACAATGCCAACAGGTATCTGATGTATCCGCAAATGATAGATGAAAGGGAACCTTACAATCTACGCAACCCAACCTAATATAATCGCCCAATCGGTTAAGAGAGGAATTCTCTAACCATACAACCATCCTCGACAGGATCTCACATCACATCTACACTACCATCTACACCTCCAGACTTACATCCTTACATAATACGTACAAGCAACAATGATCAATGCAATCAAAGTTACAAGTCCACGTGTGTGTTGCCTTTATAATTATGTTCGCGACCATAATTATAATTGCACCTTTTTCACACGTATACTTACTTCCAAGACCACACATCTCAATGATAACACACATCTACCACATAGCACTTAATAATAATCCAAATATAACTCAAACATGATAATCCATCTAACGAACTATAAAATCCCAATCGACCAAACGAAACAGAAGTCACATTGTGACCTAAAATATAAAAGCAATCCTCGATTATAGCAAAGCATCGAGGTAGAAAACGAAATAAACTTACGTTGGGCCTCGCTTGGGTTTGAATTTTCTCTTTCAAAAGTCACGCAGCTCCGCGGGTCCAGTGAGGTAAACAATCTCCCAATGATATCTCTTAGGGGTAGGGAAAGACATGACTAAAATAATAACAAATGGTATATACTATTAGATCCCCATAATAAAAAAGTATATATTTCATATTATATAATAGTAATTTAAAATAGAAAAAAATTCAAAGCTTTTAGGTAGCGGAAACATACGGTATATACGTACACAAACACTTATGCCCTAAAATGAAACTATATGAGGGACCCTTAAGCTATAGTCTAGGCTCAACCACCTAGTTCTCTATAACCATAGGCTCTGATACCAATCTGTCATACCTCGCCTAGGCGAAAACACGAGGCGTAACATCATGGATATCATAACAACACAATGATGTCTACTATAGAGAAATCTAAATAAAGGAAATAATCAAAAGGACACAATGTGTCATGATAATACTCAACACAAGATAGAGGAGTCTTGCATTACCAAAGTAATGTCATACACGAAATAAAATGATCCAAATACTAACAATCTCCAACAAACAAGTATCAAGCAAAACAATAAAAAGACCATAAAAGACAACTCCACAAGCAATGCCTAGGGTCTCTCTAGCCACTCTTCCTAACATTCTTATTATCAACACGATACTCACCTAAAAATGATGCTTAAAAACGTCATAAAGTTGGTGAGAGCCATAGGTTTAAGACACGATATAAAATTCAAACCGCACATTACTGTGATAATAAAGAGAACATTGCAGGACAATAAATGAACTATCATACAAGCTAGCATGCACAACCAATCCAATAAAATCCAATTACACGATTTCCCAGTAACGATTTATAAGACGTCTCAATCGTACCAAGGTCCCTGTGGTTACCCCCTTAGCCCCGATCGTGGATACTCTCAAAGTAACCATCCCGCCCGCTAGGCCACAGTACCTTCTACTAAACAGGCCATGAATACCCGTAGGTGATCCCCCTAACTTATTTCACAATTCTTAATATCACAACACAAAACATGTAGCACACAAACATATAATAGTCACGTATAGTCCATGCATCTTTGACAACACATTATCACAGTAATCAAAACATTTTTAAATACCCTGCATCATTTCCACCCCAATAAAATCATAAGAAAAGAGGGGCTATGAAACTCACCTTTGCTTAGCTTTCCAAAAGATTCCAACAAAAAGCTTCACAAACAACTTTACGAACGATCTAATCAAATAAGCATACAATAAGTTACCATCAATTAGGTATTCTACCCAATATGATGTAACCTCAACTATGATGGATATATAAGCTATCTACCATAGTTCTATACTTGATTTATTATTAACACTTTACACTAGCTACATATAATTAACTCAAAATTGCAGAATTTTAGTGTCTTTTTACGTATACAAAACCCTTACTTAATGACCTTCATAAATTATACCAAAAATCACCCATGTTCATATTTATTGAGTTAAATAACCACCTTGTGATTCCCAAGTATTACTTACATGTGTAACTACCTCAAATGAAATCAAACTTTTAACAAAACTATCCTAATTCGGATCTGATTGCACAACCAAATATATCACTTCTAACTACACAAAGTTTAGACAAATGATTCAGAGGCTAATTTTTTCAGGATTATCCATAGACAATGTATCTAACTATTGTAGAAGGTCTAACCTAATATAATATTTTAAGTATAGGTTTTACCCTCACAAACTACTTTAGAGCAAACCAAACATTTGAATGACTTCACTACCTTAAAAACTTTTGAGGCCAGATTTTATGGAAAGTAGACTCTTTTGGCTTATTCATAGGCTCAAGAAACATATCAATACACGTTTTTATCATCTAGATAACAGTCGTTGAACACGACCCAAAATTCTGCTCAGTTTTAACGCAAATCTAACCTAACCAATTGCATGAACATGACCCTAACATTTGGTTAACCCAATACGAAAGACGGAAATTCTTACACCAATTATCGACTTTACTCGAAAGGTCAAAATAAATAATGTTTTTATAAAAATAAATTTAAACTAAAAAGTCACCTATAAAGTAAAAAAAATCATTTTAAATAATTATGAAATTGTCTTAAATGTAATCTTTGAAAAATTCATTCTGGTTGTCATAAAAAAAATCTAGCGACGGTTATCTAATGGTGTATCGTACCTTACCACTATGAAAATTGTGTATAAAATGATCTTTGTAAATAGATTTTCTACAAACACTAACACAATGCTTTCAAAGAATTTTTATAATTAGACATCAATTATGAAATATGTTACTCAAAAAAATGACACCATAATACCAACGGGGATCGTAAAACACCGTACAGACTCTAACACAATTATATTGTTTAAAAATGAAAGAAAATACCAGAAACCATATACTCAAAATAAAATCAAACGAACTCGTACAAGAAAAACTCATGTAAGACGTTACGTACCCAAAAGAAAACGTAAGGTCTTATCCAAAATAACGATCGACAAAACAAACCTAAAAGCATCGATATTAACACGTCACCAACGGGTTACAAAAATCAAAGGATATACAACCAAGGGAAAAATGATCCACACTAATATGTTTGGAACAATTTGTGCTTAAAAGAAACCTTTGATACTCACACGAGTAATCAATGCAATGAAAGAACTAACGAAATGCGGCTATATCTAAAAAAGCATATTTCGAACAACCAATATACATCGAGACGTCGAATAGGAAAAATCGGATATCCTTACTAACAAAGTACGATGAAGGGATGCTAAGCTTAAACTTAGGAAATCCGAACAAACAACCGAGCAAACGAGCAATGATTCGTCAATAATGTATATATAATATATAAGCAAACAATCAACCAATTACCTTTAGCCAATGATTGGTTAAGAATTCTCAAATTAAAATATATATGTAACCGGAAGTATGATTCCCGGGTCGTTAAGTCCCAACGAGGCTTGAATGGAAAATCGAATGACGGATTGACGATTGATGTTTGAATATGACTAAATTATGATTGGTTTTCTATTACTACAAGTTAAAGATGCAAAAACGATTAAAGAAAACCTAAAAACGGAAGCTAGAATAATTTTAATCTAAAAAGTAGACGAAAATGCAAAAACGCGAGGGCTAAAAACCTAAATTACACAATTTTAATCCTAAACTAATTTTTTCTTTTCAAATGTGTTCTAAATGACAAATAACGAAGTTTAAAAAAAACTAGAACGAAAACGGAGGTCGTTTGGACCAAAAACGAGTCAAAAGAAAAACGGGGTCAAAACCCGTTCTTTTAAAAAATGAAACTTTGGAAAAATGACCCTACACAAAAACTAATATTTTTCCTAGAAACTATATGAAAAAGAAAAAAAATTTAAAATTTTTTATATTTTTCTGATAATTATTTTATTTTTTATGAATTTTTTAAACTTTTAATGAAAATAAATTATAAAAAATACTAAATAATTTCCAAACACCTTGCATCATTTCTACCCAATTAAAATCATAAGAAAAAGAGAGGCTTATGAAACTCAATGGATACTCAAGTGAGCCTCCAAATCTCTCACGGCAAAACTATAAATAAATAAAGACGGTACCGGACCAAGCTAAAATCTTCAAGTTTATGTAACACACAAATGAGGATGTCTAAGGGTTTAGTTAACTATATGGGTCACCTCGACCCATGCCCCACCTTAACCATCTTATTAACCACTTTTAACTAGTACTTACAAGTATCTCATGAATGGCAGAATTTAGTGTCTTTGACGTAACCCAAAAACCCTTATTCTTAATTGACCTTTAATAAACTATACCAAAAATCGCCTATGTTCTTTTATGATGTCCTCTTATACTACATTGGATTCCCAAAAATCCAGTTCCATGCTTAAGTATCCTAAAAATTCAAATTCAAAAACTACACCCAATTTTAGAATCTGATTACACACTAAATGTATGGCCTAAATACCCTTACGTAGACAAAATTTAGAAGTCTCCTTGGGGTTCTTTATATACATATGGTAAACTTAATACTGTTAGTAGGTCTAAGAATTAATTTCCACTTTTAAAGTTAGGGTCTCTTCACCCTCTAAATCAATGACTAATTTTGACCCAAAAACCACCAGGTTTCAGTTTGACAAACGAATCTTGTAACCATTATTTGACTAACTTCCACTCACTTTTAATTCATGAAACCAACGGGGTTGGAAAGTAGACTCTCTGTAGTTAATTTTAGGCTCAAGAAAATCAATAAAATCTATCCGTATGACCGAGTTATGACTCCCGTAATATGACCTAAAATTCTGCTCAGTTCCAGTTACGAATTTAACATGATTAAACCCTCTAATCATTTCTTATTTTAAACCTAAAATACGGATATTTTAATGTTTAAAACCATATTTCTTCATTTAATTATAGATTTTTAAAACCTTAATGATCCATCAATTATTATGTTAAATGAAATAAAAAATCAAACTAGGTTAAATCATTACCTTTACTTGATCCTAAACACAATCTACTTGTAAACCTTGATCAAAATTTTTGAGTCCTTGATCTTAGGGGGGAGGGGACGTACGGCACCAACAAGAGGGGAAGGAGAACAAAGGTTGATGTATTTATAAGGCTACAAAAGATTTTAGATAAATCCTAACTACAATCCTAATCCAACTAAAATACTAGTTTTAATTAAACTATTTTCTTTTTCTTTTTCTTTAACCAAAACCGGCCCAAACAACACATTTATTTATTATTATTATATTTTTTATTAATTTATTATTTACACTTATTAACTTCATCATCTTAAGTTTTCATAAAAACCTAAGCTAATTTGATTAAACCTTTTTATATAAACGCTACTTACTAAACTTTCCATAAGTAACTTTTCATTTCACATTTCACTTTCTACTTTTAGAAAGTTTGCTACAAACTTCTATATTTCACTCACATACTTCCTTTCCAATAACTTTACACTTTTCTTATAAATGTTAACTCTTATAAACCAAGGAATTTGACATAGAATGTTTATGCTGACACGTCTTTCATTTCCATTATCACCACAGTGAACACATGGAATACTTAACACCAACTCACATGCCCACCAAATAAGAAGATCATTTACCTCTAAAAATGGACATCATGAACCATAAGGTAACCCCACTTCAATTATACATATAGCATACACATAGCACGCAAGAAACATATAAATGGACACTTAGCCATTTCTAAAGGTATAAACTAACCTGCTCAAATCATGGTTGTCACAACTTGGCTATTTCGAAACTTGAAGTATTTAAAACATTGAAAAAGTCAAAAAAATCGTATTCACCCCTCTCTACAGTTCTACAATTTCTATCAGAGAAGCTTACTCAAGTTTTCAAGAGGTAAAACCTTCCCGAAAAGTCGTTTTAAGTTGAAAACTTCTTTTTAAAAAATTTCGGTCTTATCAAACCTTATCTGTTCCACAAATTGCTTACACCTACCTCAACCTTCAACTCAACCATTTACTGAGTTCCCTCAACTGGACTCAGGTCTTGTTGTTCCTGTGTTTAATCAAGGAGATGATCTAATTGCCTGTCTTAACAAGGTAATGCCTATTTTGATAGCTGTAGCCTCTTCAAGGTTCCTTCAACCAATAATCAACTTAGAACTTCCTCTAATCCAAGAAACCAAGCCACAATTTAAGACGACAGGGTTATAATGCAACAAGTTCAGGGGAAGCAAGGACAGAGTTATGCTGGTAATAGTTATAAGGGTAATGCTACTAGTTCAGGGGGAAATAATACAGGGGGCCAGGGCCGTAGGGTAGGTAAGTGTTTAATTGTTCACGGTGAAGGTCTAATGGCAAGGTAATGCATCAGCCCAAGGAAGAGGCCAAGGATTGCTGCATGGTCTAAGTGAGAAGCAATGTTGGCTGAAGCACAGGAAGCTGGATAAATTTTAAATGAAGAGCAACTAGCATTTCTTGTAGATCTAGGGATTCCAGACGGTCAAGCTGTTCAGACAACCATTCCAAATAATGATGTTTTTAAGATTGAGGATCTTGATGCTTATGATTCTGACTGTGATGATGTCTTGAGTGCAAAAGCAGTTCTCATGGCAAATCTTTCCAGCTATGGTTCTGATGTTCTCTCAGAGGTACCTCATTCTGACTCTTATCATAATGATATGGATAATCAAAGTGTGCATGCAATGCAGGATTTTGAACAAACACCAGTTGCTGATTTTTCCAATAATGAGATATATAGTGACAACAATATCATTCCGTATTCTTAATACTTGCAAGAAACACAACTGGAGATGTTCAAGATACAAATGTGCATGCATAACAAGATTCAATGATTTTATATATGATTGAACAAATGTCAGAACAAATGATTAATCATGTTAATAACTAGGAAAAAGCCAATCAAGAAAAGAATAATGAATCAGTAACCCCTGAGCTTGAGAGATTTTTATTAAAGAAACGATGTCAAACTTTTGAACAACGTTTAATATTGATTTTAAGCAACGTAAAAAATAATGATTGATTTTCAAATGAATGATATGATTAAAGAAAAGCTTGCACTTAAGCTGCAAATTGACTCATTTAAACAAAATATTTCTAATTAAATTAAAGAAAAGGAATCTTTATTGCAAACATTCACTGTTTTCAAAATGATATCCACATGAAAAGGTAAGGTAATATTATGGATATGAAATTGGGATAAAGAAATTGAATATTAGAAAAAATAGAGAAGGAACTAAATAATATTGTATTACAAAGTCGGTCCAATTCAAATGCTCAAACAGTGGAAAAATTAATAACAAAAAAAAGCCACAGTTTTTTATGATAATGCTCAACCCAAACAGTTTTATTCAAGAAAACTTAGTTGGAATTAAACCAAAATAAAAATCAAAAACCATTTCTTATTAAATTGTTCGCTAGTCGTGTGTTTGATGATCGAAGAGAAAGAGACATTGATTTTGAAGAAGCAAGTCGATCCAAAATGCTTGCAAAACAAAAGTTTTTACAAAAACTTGGGGAAACGACGAAAAATACAAAATTAACATATTTACGCTCTCGAAGCAATAAAATATATTTTTCTGACTTTCTTAAATGCTAAAAAGAAATAGAAACTAAATCATGAAATGAAATTCACCAATAAATGGAAATTCTAATCAACCACATATAGCATAACGACTATAATTATTTACGTAATTAAAAATAACTATCTTAGCTAAGGATAGACGTTGACCTGAAACTCGGGTTGTTACATTGACCAATTTGACACTGTGGTGAAAAAGCAGACTACACCTGATGCTTTAACAGAAGGGGAATGGGGGTTTGAACACACTAAAGCTGTTTTTCTAAAATAAATAATTCCATTTTTAAAGACCTTAAAAGACATATTTAATGTTTTTGATAAAGATCTTTTAAATGAGGTAATGGAAGTACAAATAGTTTTTAACCAGATAGAAGCTGCTGTTCAACAGTATTTTATAGACAAACAGTGTTTTGAAATTCATAAGAAAAACTGTTTCTTGAAAATGATCGACTCTTACAAAAAATCATGTCTCAAGATGTTATGATATGTGTGATGAATTCTATTGCTACTTTTAATGATTATGTAGGATATTGGATATCATAACACAATCAATGATTTAGGGGTTGGCTTACTTTGTAGAGAGAGAAAGTGAGTTCTAGTGAGAGAAACTACACCTTATGTGTGTGTTTTATAAAATGATCAACCAACCCCTTCCCATGGCTGGAAAGGGGTATATATACATGAGTTTTGTGCCCCTAAGTGGGCTATAGAGTGGGCTAACATGTGGGTAAAGACCCGGCCCAACTCCATAAGTCATACGGTAATTAAACGATTACTATTAAGGCTACGAGCTAACCTATGCTAGACATTACACGGGGTGACCGAGTCTTTTACATGGATATTCATAATCCTAACAATCTCCCCCTAAGGGAGGTCACCCCAGAAAATACAAATTGAATTCTAGCTATCTTTGAATTGATCTTTGACTCTGGCTCGTAGTCTTTTGATTCTTCAAGTTTAGTCTCTGTACTGCAAGTAGTGATCTTTGAGCTTTGTTCCTTAGACTTGTGTGATCTTTGAGCTTTCTCTGAGATCATCATCTACAGTAAATCTCTTAATCCTCCTTATTGTGGAGTATTGCCTTCCTGTGATGTTGTAACCTTCGGACCCGCATGCTCATACTTTTCTAGATCATGATAATACTCATCAGAGTTGCGGAAGCTGTGTTGTAGGTCTTTCATTTATCATGATGTCTTTGATTAGTACCATTAAATGTGAGAATGGGGTTGTGAATTGACTCCACTGGAATGAGGTATCTCCATCTCCATTTTTACGTGAACTTGTAATAAAACAGTTAGCAATAAAGCTTGTAGACGAATATGGCTTTGTCATTCACTCAAGTCTGGTTGGATTAACCTCCGGATCCATGAGGACCGACCTGTGATAAAGTAGATTCATCTTAAGAAGAATCTCCTTGACAGGATTTCCAGTATAAATATTGGATCATCTAATGTACAACCATCAGAGTCACCATACTTGCCTGTTCTCTTTATCAAAACATCTCAAAGCAGACAGCACAATAAGAGTGAATCGGTTAGTTACTGTCTTACCGATTAATGAGAAAAATTGATTTGAAAATCAATTGACGTATCACTTAAGAAAGTATTTTTGTGACACATCAAGAGTGTTTTATAGCACAGAATCAAATTTCATCAGAAACACATTTATTTTGAAAGATATACACAGTCAATGTGCTCGAAAATTAGTTGTTGAGCACATTGAAAGGTTTTTCAAAAACTGTTCGTCAATTCACTGCCTGGAACAAGTTTGATTCATAAAGAATCGCACCATCGTTGCTTTCCATTTGTCACAAGTTTAATCCATAGTGGATCTCACATGTCACCTACCAAGAGCTTGTTAGATGTTGGCTCTAGAAGGATTTCCATCTTCATTGTGAGTACTTTCATATCACTCGAATGTTCTGGCAATACCCTAAGGATAATGCGTAGGACTCTTAAGATCCTACTTGTTATCACAGTGTGTGATAAGCAAACATAATTTGTATTAGTGTCCTAGCGATATTTTTGGATGATCTCATGGCTCTAGACTCTATAGTGTACTTTTGGTTTTTAGTAGTCGGAGGATGGAGCAGACTGCCACCTTTTCAATATCATCTAACTTGGAGTGAGAAAGACGATAGAAATGTGTTGATATCCATGAGAAATGAAACAAGAATCCTTTGAGGGATCTTGAGTGGCTAGAAAATATATATATACACACAACTATTTGTTTTGACATCCTTAGAGCATAGGTATATAATATAATTTTACGGTCTTAGTTATGTATCAAAAGAATATTATCAACACGCGCGGATACCGTAGAGAGTGAGCGCGTGCAACACGTATTTGGCACATGAGTGAGCGAGCGTAGCGCGAGCAGTTCCCAACTTCGCATTTCCGCGAGAGCAATGTGTTCAACCACTAATAAATTATATTCAATAAGTAACATAGGCACCTATGGCTCGACACGTGACTATTGATATCAACATCTAAAACACACACTAAGCTAATAAAAACATGTGCACCGCGTAACTTGCATGTTATGCCTCTACTTAAAGTATGTGCAATTTATAATGGCTTCTTTTAAAATGCTCTATCTCTATTCTACACATATTGTTTGTGCCCCATACTGTTCTGTTGCGAGACATTCAATGTCTAAAGTCTCTCTATCAAAGATGTGAGTGCGCGAGAATGGGCTGAAAAGATTGGACTTGACCTAAAGAAAATTGCAAGTGCTAAAGCAGGTGAAAAGTTCAAGAAGGCTCAGGAAGCTGAACACCAAGTCCTCAAGAGAGACACAATACTGAGCAAGGAGCGCGCGCGAAATCTCTTGAACTCAGGCGAGTGCATAAGTTTGAAAACACATGTGGACCATCAAATAACATACTGATGCCTTTGAAACTATTACTGGAATATCAAAATTCATCCAAAGACCAAAGCCATTGAGCATTCTACAGTCTACAATGTTAGCGCGAGGCGAGTGTGAGCGAAACTGATGTCCATAAACCTTTCCTTTGGGGGCGGGGGGGGGTTTGGTATCTCTAAATAGATTGACACACCACAGGCGCATCATCCCAAATCTAGAAAAATACAGTTTGTACAAGACTTGATGAATTTTACTAAGACGACAGGTGAGTGCGCGAGATAAGAAAAACACACACTGAGGAACATGGAATCAAGTCATCACTCCCGCCACCTGCTCTGAACAACCATCTAAAACCTCAAACAGCGCGTGCGTGCGCGCGCGACATGGAACTTAGCCTGAAGTAAAAATTCCTATATTGAAAATGCAATCGAGCACTCCTAAAAATGTGTTCTGTTGTCAACAACAATGGTATCGAGAGCCTGAGTATGCGGATCTCTACACTAATGAATTCCGGTGACCAAGCATATCAAAGACGAGTGCGTGAGTGCGCATTGATAAAGTTGAGATGTCGCTCAGCGCGTCGTGACCATATCATGTAGCTGACGTCTATTGTTAAGTCACTTGAAATGCGCGAACGTTCAGCTTGCGAGCGCGAGTGCGAGTGCGAGCGCGAGCGCGAGAGCTGCGACAGGTCTTCGATCAAGAGAACACACACACACACACACACAGAAGGTCAAGTTGGAAGCCCTTGGAATATGAGATGCGAACTTATCATACTTATGAAGTAATTTTTGTTATCTTTTTGAGCGCATAGAAATAGGGCCTTGTAATCGTTGAATGAGACACACACTTTTTTGATGAAAACACATTACCTTGACACACACACACACACACATAATAAACATATGAGAGAGCGTATCTACCACTCACGCTGATAAACACTTAGGCAATATTTATATCAGAAATAAGAGTGGAGATGAGAGGTGAGCCAATGTCATTGCCCACTGATTCCTCACTTACATTTGGCGCGATACAAAAAACACTATTATATACATAACCTTTAACAATTTAAGGTCACAAGTGAATAGTCGGCTCATGAGTTAACTGTAACAACCCGAGTTTCAGTCAACGTCTATCCTTAGTATGATAGTTATTTTTAATTACGTAATAATTATAGCTGATGCTATATGTGGTTGAATTGATTTTCCATTTATTGTGGAATTTCAATCTGTGGGCGGATTTCTATCTCTCATGATTCACTATTTTTACATCTAAGAAAGTCAAAAAAATTATTTTATTACTCCGAGAGCGTAAATATGTTAATTTTGTATTTTTCGTCGTTTCCCTGAGTTTTGTAAAAACCGTGTTTAAAGGTCGTGATTTACGAGGTTTAATGAGAGAGAGCGTAAAAGGAGAGTTTAAAGCTACACATCTATCTATGGTGCGCGGGATTTAAAACAATTTTATAAACTTTGAGTGATGTGACTCGAGTTTATGGCGTCGATGAGACTTAATAACAAAGATGACTTGTACTAGTTTTAAAAGAGGGAGAGGGGGAGAGCAGAGTGTAGGTGGGGACTAGTGAATTAGCGCGATAAGTATCAAAGTCTAATTCTATAAATAGGCACTTATACTTCTCATTTCATTCTTTTAGAAAATTTATTCATCACTTTCTCTCCTCTCATTGTTGCCGTTCGTATACAAACACACACACACACTTTTCATTGTCGAAAATTCATTACTCACATGCAATTATATCCGTTTATACCATATTAATCCTTGTTCAATCCTCTACATTTCTCACTAAAGAAACCTCACATGCAATGAGTATTTAAGAAGTTGGGTTTTTGGTCAAGTTCTATTTATTTGGTGTATAAGAAAGTATTTCTAGTTGATAGATTGTTGTTATATTGAAGTGGTGTGGTTTGAAAAGGTTGTTTGGTCTGGTCCTTGTGTTCGTCCATACAGTTTGGTAAAGGGGGAACCATAGTCAAGTCTTGTTCTAGCTTTGTGAGTGTTTACTTGTTGTTATTTGTTGATTTATTTGATGGTTATTACATGTATGTAATTGCAGCTAGTTGATTCAAGTGCAAAATGGGTTTGAAAGTATTTCAAGTATGAACATGAGTTTGATGGTTTTAGTACATGTTTTTAGACTAGTTAATCATATTGGAATGGTTGGATTTTGGTAAAAACAAGTTTTGGTATGACTTTGTGTTGACTTTTGTTGACCAGAAAGTTTGACTTAACCATAGCGTGTCGAGAAATTTTTGTAATCTAAATTAGGCTTTTGAATATGATAAAGGATGTTATAAAGTCCGTTTTGATATAAGGTAGGTCTTGTAACTCCTAAAAACGAAGATTTTACGGCCGAGTCAAGTTTGGGTTATTTTTGGGTAAAAAGTCAACTACAAAGTTTGACTTTTGAAAGTCAAACTTGCGTATACTTTTGAATATAGTTTATAACAAGCAAAGGATTCGTAATGTTAGTTAAACTAAGATGAAACTTAAGTTGGTATAATAATCTTTACTTTCGGCAAGCTTTCTAAAAATGGAAACTTTATTGAAAACGTTGTGATATTGTTAAGTAAGTCAAAGCGAAATGTTTTGCGTCGCACTTGGAGATTCTAGTATATGATTGTGTATACTTATAGAGATATATATATATATATATATATATATATATATATATATATATATATATATATATAATGCACTAGCTATCGTAACCCGACGGGCGGTTTTCACTTTTGGAATTTGTTTTGATAAGAGATGTGTGTGTGTGTGTGTGTTTGGCCTAATTATTCCGATTGTGGAGTCCAATTGGTACGTATCCTATAAACATTGTCTCAAGAAACCAAATTTGTTAATCAATATGGTTGACTTCGCATAAGTGGTGTATATATCTAAACACAAGTGGAAAAATAATTTCACCAAAAATATTTTTAAGAATATATATCTTATTAAAATTATTAAATAAAAAGTTATTATGATTGTAGTGTGGTTAATATTAAGAAGAAACTAACATGTACACTGTTATAACATATGACCTGATGCCAAATCCTAAGCTGATGTACCCATGTTAGGTTATGTCTCTTATTTGTGTCTTCAAGATAACCATCTAGGCTATCATTACAGCCAACCCATTAACAATAATACATTGATATAAAAACATACCTTCATCTTTTCTGAATCAGATTCTTCATCACCCTTAGCTTCTACTTCATAGTATTAAAAAAATTGATGATATATATACATATATATAATTTTCATTAATACAAAAGAGCTAAGAAGTTACAAAACAAAAAATTGAATACATAGATATAAAAACATACCTTTACCTTCTCTGACTCGGATTGTACATCACCATCACATATGCGTGTCCTTGAGGGTGAGTTGTATGATTATATTGGGGGGGGGGGGACCATTAATCCAACATTGGCCTATCTTGAAATCCTAGTCAAGCATGTCATACCTAAAAAAAAGGTATCAAAAAACCATAATTGCAATTATGTTTAAGAAGAAGATACATACCTTTTTATACGTGCTATGATTTGATCTTCATTACGATCTTCCAAACTGCTACTAATTCTAAAAATTATAATGATATAACAGGATTAGTGTGGGAGTGAAGACAATGTAGGATTTAATGAATATTGCAATATATGGATATATTACTGTTCTTTTGAGATGAGAAAGATATTAAGAGAGAAAGCAATCTATAAAACTACTTTTCACACAAACACACCACCTCAATCCCATACTCCATATACACCAACTAGTCTAACCAACAACCGCAAACTCTAACACACAACACACAAACTACGACCTACCTAAAACCACACCCCACACCCCCACTCCAAAATACCCTTCCCCTCACTCCCCCACCAGAGCCCAAATGTTAATTCGGCACTCTATCCACCAACCCAAAAAACATATTAAACCCAACTTCACAACCAACCCACGACAAGCCTCCAACTTGAGAACATCACCAAAAATCCTGCTCTACTTTGCAATAGTTATTTCATCCTCCCATATACTTTTTAACATGATCCAATCCACAATCCACACACATCAGCAGCGACACCGAATCAAAGTTATCGTCAATCGCCTCAAACCCGAATCGCCCTGCACACCAGCCTACCACAAAACACCCAAACACTCCCAATCAACCCAGATCGCCCATTGTACACATTCTATGCGTAACCATCCAAAGAAAAAGAGAAACACATCACACTCACTCTCCAAACCATACCACACGGACAACCCACACACAACTCAAAAATGTCCATATATACACTTACATCACAAAATCACTAAATCATGTCGACTTACCAATAAACCCCCACCAACCCAACCCACTACTACGTCAACTCTCAATACATCTCCCTGAGACAGAACAACCCACCCTTACGTTCACAACTACACTACAAAGACATCCTTCGCCACCTCCCTAAACCAACGCCATCTAACAAAAAAATCCCCCCAACCCCCCGTCACACCCTACAGCCCACACAAACATTACCCAACAAAAACTCCACACAACAACAAATAAAAAAAAAAGACACTAGCCCCCCCCCCAAGTAAAAAACACGACCCAAACACTACAAACAACCCAAACATCTACGCCAACAAAACCCACACCCCACACCTCGCTCTCCTTAATCCTTACACAAAAACATAACAAAACAAACATAAGCGTCACCCGAATAAACCCCAACCCACCCCACCCACATCAACCCAACGTCCACAGACATCCCAACAATCATCCACCCTACTTCACATACACAAACAATACATCTCCCAACCCCTAAAACCAACCCACACAAAAATCCCCAGACCCCCTCACACCCCACACCCAACCAAACATACCCAACAAAAATCCCACCCACGCCAACACCCCCCCCCCCAAAACCCACCCCAACCAAAATAGATCCCTTGACCTACTTAAGTAGAACCTATACCGACCAATCTACTTTACACCCCAGGACTAATAGCCACACCAATTAACTTCAGACTAAGTTAGCCCTATATAAATTATATAAATATATATATCTAAATCAATTGGTGTTCAATGGTACATATCCCCTGTACAATATATTACACCTAACAACCAATAAGAACAATGGAAAGGATGCTGAAAAGCCACATTAACCTCAGCAAAAGCTAAAACTTCTAGGATACCAAAAGATAGACATGCATCCGACATAAACCATACTATAAACATAACCAATATACATATAAATATATATATATATATATATATATATATATAGTAGCTAAATATGGTATGAGTGTGGTGTGTGTGTGAGTTTATATAAATAATTATAATTATAACTTCAAATCAAACACACGGACACAAACTGACATCCCTTAAATGTGCAATCAAAGGTGGTCAAAGTTGCTACATATAGACACTTCCGCTAAAAAATGTACTACAAGTGTTGCGAAGAAGAACGTTGAATGGTTATTAGCACTTGTTGACATTGATTGATTGATTTGGATCAACTGCTAAGGAAAGATCATAGGCCTCACGAATATATTCTGTATACAAGTAAATCCTAACCCTTATTTGGATCCTTATAAAATAAAACACCCAATACCTCGCCACATCGAAAAACGTTTCATCTATTCCCCTCAACATCTCAAATTAACTTCAAAATAAGCAAATGACGAAGACCCCATATATCATGAACCTATAATTGCCATGATGTGAGGTAAAAGTATAGAGGGGGGGGGGGGGGGGTGGGGGGTAATGGGTACATTCAAATCGCATTAAATAGAAACAGATATTGTGGGTTAGACATACCCTGCCCGGGGTTTTAAATCCTTGTGGACCACCATGTCAAACGATCATTTTGTTATTAGAAATTAAAAGGTATATGACAATAATACTCTTATAAGGGGCACCTATATACATAATGAAATACCATAGTTTTGTTAACGTGTTCGGTATGTCGATGAGCTTCTAGCGTGAAAGTGGAAAAGATGTATCAAAACATTGCATATTTGTTGAACTTGTATTCCTCCGAGAACAAATGAATGTGTTCAAAGGTTTGTGTACGAAAATAAGATAAAAAAAAACTCAAAAAATATCACTCCCAATTAAGTGTATCCGTTGAAATTACCCTACAAAAAAACACCTCCATGTAACCAAGTGTATACACAAGGCAACCCAAGTCGTGAGGTGACGAGGCTTATGGTGATGGATATTAATAGGAAAGACTTCCGTTGTTTGTTCCGGTCCTTTCAGAAAACATATCTTATTTGTTTGACTAAAACAAAATCTTTTATTTGAAAAACAAAATGTTTTTTCATGGTATAGTAATAGACGTGGTTACATTCTGTATGTACCTAAACGCACTATTAAACTCTGAAAATTCATGGAACACATGTAGGTAAACGTCTTATTTGAGTCATTTTATTTCTATTATCGTGGGTGACGGATTGCTATTTTAGTAACACCAAATTGGCTAATTACCTCTGCGCAATACCGATGCCCCTCGAGGCGGGGTGATTACAGATATTGGTGATCAAGAGCTTTGGTTAGTAGAGAACTAGGTTGTTTATTAAAAGCTCGGATGTAGTCATTTTAGAAATCGAAAGTAATGTCAAGATGATCCAAAGTAATAGGTAAGGAACTAGGTCGAGTCTTTGAAAAACCAAAACTATGACGCTTCTACACGCACGTCGATAACTCCTCGGATGGTCGATGGTTACATTTAATGGTACATTTTATTATAATTTATTAGTGTGTACGTAATATATTATGTATGTATTATATTTGTGATTGGTTAAGGTATGGATATATTATGCATGTGATAATATGCATACAGTTTTAATTTATTGGAGTGCGATATGTGTGTGCATGATGTTGTAATGTCAAAAATGTCATTGTGATTATATGATGAACTACCATTATGAATGTATGAAATATAACACCTCACACATATGTCATTGGTATGACACGCCACGGTCCCAAAAATTAAATATTCTTCATAAACACCTCCCTATTAACAAAAACACCATATCTATAGGACTCTTACCACAAGCCTGTCCTATCTACTCCACAACCTACCTTGTAACAACACTAGCACTAAACAACTAAACACCGATTATCCATATCAAAACCCACCCGAGTCATTGTCACCAGATTACCCAGTATAAGTCTTGCTGGTCGCGAATCACGAATAATGAATGCACTTTTTGTTGCCCTGGGGAACCCATCCTAGAAGATTGAAGACGAAGACCCTAAAGAAGATCGAATTTGAGGAAGAAGAAGACCTCAAGAAATGAAGACGATATGGGAGAGTCGACATTGAGGAAGATGAAAAAGAGCCTGAGTTGACATATCCTTTATGAAGAATGGTGGATCCGTCTTTAACCCTCCCGCCGCCTGCTTCCATGAAGTCTGAATTTGATTAATGATGAGTGAGTGTTGAAGAAGTCCGATTAAACATGAGGATGAAGACCTATTCCTTTAGTGTCTAAGCGGTAGGTAATTATATCCTGTCGCTATTCCACCGATAGGAAGGTGATAGATTTGCTACCTGGCTTCATGTAGAACGGAATATTGACTCTCTTTAATGGTGTCGAGATGTGGGTCAAATTAATTGAGACATTGTGTGGCCGCAAGACGGCGCATGCATAGGTCCCAAGAAGAAAGGAGAGTCAAAGGATAGGTTTTGAGCTATAAGGTTACTTTTAGAGTGGGTAATGAAATGCGTTCTAGTTGTGGAACAAGGAACTGCAGCATGGAAAAAGAATAGTTGAAGAAGGGCTAAGTAACGATGAAGGAAAAAGCTGAGTGTAAAGAAACTGAAGAATGAACTTGAAGAAGCAAGAGTTTAGCAAAGCACTATTCCTTCGTATGCAGAATGAACGAGATTGGAGTGATGTTCTCTATTGGACGGTGAGGGTTTCGAGCCAGTGAGTACTATCAAGATATTATTACCATAGGGGATTTGTGTTTGAAGAAAGATCGAATGAAGCTATTGATGTTTCGATTGAAATATGTGAGAAGAGTCCTTTATTTGAGCCACAAGGATCTCCTCCTGATGGTAGTAGTTTAGTTTCAATGTAGTTTCATATGTTGTCTACTCACTAAACTGAGTCCTTAGATTTGGTAGAACTAGTACTATTGGTTGTAACGTAATTGTATCATTTTATGAAACAAATGTAACGAAAGATAATTAACTCATTGTTGAATGAAACAATGCAACTATGTATTAACTCTTTGTGATGAAAAATGAATGACTATCTTTTGATTACTACTTGATGTTGTGTGGCTGTTGTTGTGGTTGATTTGTCATTATATCATGTTATGAGAGTATCATGTTATGAATGCTTACCAGATTGTTTTTTGTGTGACGTGACAGAATCATGCCTCCAAAGTCTGCACCTATGACTCAAGCTGCTATTCACCGAATGATCAAGGAAAGTGTTGATGTCGCTATTAATGCTGAGCGGGCAAGGAAAGCGAATGTTAGGAACGATGCTAGCGGATCTGAGCCAGATAGAGGTCGAGACACTGCACCTACTGTTCATGAGTGCACTTTTGCTGGGTTTATGAAGTGCAATCCTGCTGCCTTTCGTAGGGTTGAAGGAGCTGTCGAATTGCGAAGGTGGTTCGAGAAAACTGAGAGTGTTTTCAAGATCAGTGAATGTGCCGAGGGTAAGAAGGTAAAGTTTGCTGCTGCTACATTGGAAGGACCAGCTTTGACTTGGTGGAAAACTAAAGTTGCAACTATGGGTTTGGAGACTGTGAACCAAATGCCTTGGACTGAGATGAAGCAACTGATGACTGCTGAGTTTTGTCCGATAGAAGAGATACAACGTATGGAGCACGAGTTGTGGAACTTGAAGATTAAGGAGTATGACATTGTTGCTTATACTCAGAGGTTCAATGAGCTTGCATTGATGTGTCCAAGAATGGTAGAGCCAGAAAGAGTGAAGGTTGATGCTTATATTCGAGGTTTAACGGATAACATCAAGGGTGAAGTGACATCGTCTAAGCCGACTGATTTGAATGAAGCAGTACGTATGGCTCATAAGTTGATGGAGCAGAAGTCGCAAGCTAGAAATGAAAGAATTTTGGAAGGTAAGAAGCGAAAGTGGGAAAACCTTCAAGGTGGAAATAGTAGTGGTAAGGGCAATCAAAAGGATAACTCTCGTCAGACTTTGCAGAATAACCAAAAGCAAGGAAATGCGTGAGCCATGGTTACCGCTCCTACTGATGGAAAGCTTCCTTTGTGTGAACATTATTTTACTCGCCATGTTGGTCAACGTACGATCAAATGTCACAAGTGTGGAAAGGTTAGACATAAGACAAGGTATTGTAGATAGAAGAGTGTTGCTACGGGTGCTAACGCTCAGCCTATTTGGACTTGTTATGATTGTGGTGAGCAAGGTCATACTAGGAACCGATGTCCGAAGAAGGTGAAGCAAGAAGAAGTTGGAGAAGTTCGTGGTCGAGCTTATGCTATTAAGGACGCTGAGCCGAAAGGTCCGAATGTGGTTACTGGTACGTTTCTGCTAAATAACCGATATGCTTCTGTTTTATTTGATTCGGGTTCCGATAGGAGTTTTGTGAACACTAGATTTAGTTCATTGCTCGATATCAAACCGATTAAAATAGAGGATAGTTATGAAGTAGAGTTAGCTGACGGAAGGGTAGTTAGTACGAACACTGTTTTGAAAGGTTGCACTTTGAGTTTAGTGAACCATATTTTTGAAATCGATCTTATGCCGATTGAGCTTGGTACGTTTGACGTCATCATCGGTATGGATTGGCTTGTCAAGCACGATGCCGTTATCGTCTGTGGCGAGAAAGTTGTTCGTATACCGTATGGGAATAAAACGTTGATAGTTGAAGGTGACAAAGGTGGATCTCGATTGAAGATTATTTCGTGTATCAAGGCCCGTAAGTATGTCGAGCAAGGTTGTCATTTGTTTTTGGCACACGTTACGAAGAAGAAATCGAAGGAGAAATGAATGGAAGACGTGCCTGTAATTCGTGACTTTCCTGAGGTGTTTCCTGAGGAGCTGCCAGGACTACCACCACCGAGGCAAGTAGAGTTTCGAATTGATCTAGTACCGGGGGCCGCACCTGTTGCGCGTGCACCGTATAGATTGGCACCGTCTGAGATGAAAGAGTTGTCGGTACAATTACAAGAGCTGTTGGAGAAAGGATTTATTCGTCCGAGTTCATCACCGTGGGGAGCACCGGTGTTGTTTGTGAAAAAGAAAGATGGATCTTTCAGGATGTGTATAGATTATCGCGAGTTGAACAAGTTGACTATCAAGAATCGTTATCCTCTTCCGAGAATTGATGATTTATTTGATCAGTTGCAAGGTTCTAGCGTGTATTCTAAGATCGATCTGTGATCAGGATATCACCAGTTACGCATTAAGGAGGAAGACATTTCGATTACTGCATTTAGAACTCGGTATGGTCACTTTGAGTTCTAAGTAATGTCGTTTGGATTGACTAATGCGCCAGCTGTGTTTATGGACTTGATGAACCGAGTATGCAAGCCATATCTTGATAAGTTCGTCATAGTGTTTATCGATGATATTTTGGTTTATTCCAAGGACGAAGAAGAGCATGGAAAGCATTTAAAGATTATTTTGGAGCTGCTGAAGAAAGAGAGATTGTACGCAAAGTTTTTAAAGTGTGATTTTTTACTAGATTCGGTATAATTTCTAGGTCATGTGATTGATCGTAATGGTGTTCATGTTGATCCTACCAAGATCGAAGCCATTAAGAGTTGGGCTGCACCAATGACACCAACAGAGGTGAGGTAATTTCTTGGATTGGCTGGGTATTATCGGAGGTTTATTGAAGGGGTTTCTTTGATTTCTAAGCCACTAACTAAGTTGACTCAGAAAAATAAGAAATACGAGTGAGGAAAAGAAGAAGAAGAAGCTTTTCAAACGTTGAAGCAAAATTTGTGTAGTGCACCGATCTTAGTATTACCCGAAGGAACGAAAGATTTCATGGTGTATTGTGACGCATCTCTTAAATGTTATGGAGCCATGTTGATGCAAAGAGAGAAAGTGATAGCGTATGCTTCTAGACAATTGAAGGTCCATGAAGAGAATTACACTACTCACGATTTGGAGTTAGGAGCCTTTGTTTTCGTTCTTAGATTATGGAGACATTATTTGTATGGGACGAAGTGTGTGGTTTTCACCGATCATAAGAGCCTACTATATATTCTAAATCAGAATGAGTTGAACTAGAGACAGCTAAGGTGGATTGAGTTGTTGAGTGATTACGATTGTGAAATTTGGTATCATCCTGGAAAAGCGAATGTGGTGGCTGACGCCTTAAGTCGGAAGGGAAGGTGTTAGCCTGAATTATATTAAGTCAAACAAGAATGTTATCGGTCTTATAAAGTTAAACTAGGTCTTGTAAAGTAATAGGCTAGTCAGGTTCAACGGGCTTGGATTGTAATCTAATATTGTCCGTGTTTCAGGCTCAAAGCCCAAGTTTAGCCAAGCCCGGCCCAAGTAGAAAAGCCCACATGCCACTTATGGCTCAAGGGTATAAAAGAAACCCTCTCTACACATGGAGAAGGTGTTGGTTGGTTACATTTTCACACTTGTAGCTCACCACTTTCTATCTCTAATATAATATTCCAAGTTCCTTTTCTTCCTCTCTTTTTCTTTCTTATAACCGGCTCACTTATGAGCTTATTTGGGTTTGCTTATTAGTTGTGAAA
>BQNB010104129.1:8210-23885 GCA_026074375.1 Tanacetum coccineum
CGGGGGCCCTCATGAGACTTTCCAATGTCAACCAATGAATGAAAATTATTATGAGCCAAATTTTTGCTATAATTCTAATTCTTTTGGTTTTGACCAATTTCAGCCCTCGCAATTTATCATTGATCATATTAATTTAATGAATGATCATCTAAAAGCTCAACAAGTGATGAATGATACTATGAGTAAGCTTCGTGAGACATTTCAAACTTGGTTACAACAACGGCAAGAACAAGTGGTTAATCTTGATACTTATACTCCCGAGCCTTCGCAATGTCGGAAGATTCCCATTTGCTACGATGATGAGGAAAGTTCTATTCCCTTGAGAGATATTATTATTTCTGAACATCCTCTGTGTATTGCAATCACACCCGTTTTATTAACCGAGGAGCCCGCTGACTCTCTTATAATGGAGGATAAGCATCTCGACACTATTCCAGCAACAGAATCGGACGAAGTAATAAAGTCTAGTGTTGAGGACCTTGTCCATACCCCAAGTGAGTCCGATGGTATATCCGAAAGTGAATGTGATTTACCCGTTTATGATGATTCTTCTCTGAAAAAGTATGAGGTGTTAGATGATATCATTTCAATTCCACCGGGAAATGGTAATGATCATTTTAATGCCGAATCTAGTCTAATTGAATCCGTGCTTAATCGTGATAATGTGATATCTTCTCCTAAGATTGATTTCCTTCTCGAGGAGTTCGCCGGTGAACTCTCTCTTATCGGTCCAATTCCATCAGGAATTGTTGAAGCCGACTTTGATCCAAAGGGAGATATCCGTTTTATTGAAAATTTGATGTATGATAACTCTTTTCCTCGCCCTTCGGAAACTCTTAAAGATGATTCTGAAACTGTCATCGATTCCAACAATGATTATTCTTCGAGTGATAACGATTCGCTTTACAGTGATGACATCGATTATGTTGAGGCATCACCTCCCGATTCTGAGCTCATCAGCTTAGAGGTGGTGGAGATTGTTATCCCGGAAGTTGGAGGGATTGATACTGATATTATTCTAACAATCAAAGACGATATTCTTCATGAAAAATTGTTGAATGTCAATCTTCTTATTGCTAAGATCGAAGCATTAAAAGATAATCCCACTCCATCTTCTGATTTTGTAACTAAGTCTCCCTCCACATCTTCTAACTTTTTCTTGGAGGAGACCAACACTTTTGATAATTCTTTACCCGAATATGAAACTTTTTGCTTTAATCTGGAAGAGATTAGTAGTGACAAGTAACCACCACTCTTTCTGATTATGTCTCTTCTGGATATGAAGCTTTCTATCATCGATGACAATCATATGAAGAGAAAGAGTAGTGTCAAAAAAAAAAAAAAGAGTACCACTACTTCGATGCTAATTTTTCTCAATATGATTCGTTCATCTTTGATCTTTCGATCGTTTCATTTCCTCCTGCCGATAGGAGTGACTTTTATCATGAGGAGTTCGCCGATGAACTCGCTCACATCATATCTCTACCAGAGTATGATTGCTTCTATTTTAAGAGTGAGCCCGATCCGGGTAAGTTGACTAGTATTGTTGACTCCGGGATTCGTGAGAACGTTCTTCCTACAACAAATGTGAATTTACCATTCGAGGATGACCAATCTCCTCTCTTGGCTTATGTTTTATGGATCTTTCTTCCTTTTATCACGTATCCCATTGCTCCTCCATATCTTCTCTCCTGCGGAATGAACAACCATTTTTTTGACCCCGGCATCTCCCGTTTGAATCATTCATTTTATGCCCGAGTATCTCATCGGAGTAAAACTTTCATGAAATTCAATGTTTATCCAAACCACTTGAAATAAAAGTCCCGATGGAGATTTTATCTTCCACTTGCTCCCCCATGGACCAATGAATTCGGGGTCGAGTTAGGCTCAAGACTCGGTTAACAAAAATAAGCGCTTCGTGGGTGGCAACCCATGCTTATCTTAGTTATATTATGTAGTAATGAATAAGTGTTTTTTTTTGTGAGAGGTGTGCCTCTTTCCTTTCTCGTTTGCTTGTGTTTTTATGATTGTCCAGGATTTTTGAAGCCTCTCGTGCTTGCGGTTTTGGTACCTTCGATCACAAGAGCTTCACATCCTCAGCTTCATTTGGGAACGTCCATATCCTAAGTCTAATCGACTAACTGTTTACTTTATCATATTACTCAACAACGGATTTAGATATACGTAGAGACCCTTCTTAAAACATTGAGGACAATGTTTAATTCTAGTATGGGGGGATCTATCGATTTGATTGTGCTTGCAGCCGTTGTTTTCACGTAATCCCGTTTTTACCACCAAAATTACAAAAAACTGAAAAATTTTAAAAATTTTCAAAAACAAAATAAGTGTTTTGTCATAATTTTGACTTTCCTGTTGGGTAGAATAAGAATAAATTTTGACCCGATCGAGCGTGTTGAGCTCTAGCTTGTTCCTTAACTTTTAGACTAAACGTTCGCGAAAAATTCCCGCGAAGACACGAAAGAATGATAGAAGTTGGGATATGAGTTGATGCTAAACAAGGAATATTCTGGAAATCTTAACAGAGCCTCATGTTAATGTAATTTGTGTGCTTGTTTGTCTCCCATAAGCTTCTAACCGGATTAATATACGTGCTATTTTTTGAGATTAAACCTAAATCAACAATTTTTATGTAGTATATAGCAAAAAATTTTGTCTTAGTTCAAAGCTATACAATGGAATTATTTAAAAGAAGTCTTCCTCTATAGAAAGTAACTATGAAAGAGAATATAATCTATAGTAGTATATATATAGTATAAATATATATATGAGGGGGAAGTGGGCGGAGGATGGAGGGGGGGAGCGTGGTAGACTCTGGTGGGGGTGGGGCGGTGGCGTAAGGACTGGTTGGTGGCGGGGGAGGTGTGCGCGTGGGGGAGGCGTGCGTAGAGGGATTGCGGCGAGGGCGGGGTGGTGAGGGCTGGTAGCGGGGAGTCAGCGCCGGAAGGAGTGGGACAAGGGGCGGAGTCTTATCGTAAAGAAAGCCCATAGTAAGAAAGTAAAATACCGAGACTGATAAAGTATGCTGCATCTTGCCTGGCGCAGCTGAGCCAGATGTTGCAACCTTCTAACAGGTCGAGGTTACAATTGCATCAATGGTTATTTTAACATTAAGTGTGATTAAACAATAATAAGATCTCTTTTTGTTAAATTTAAATATGCTTTTGAACTTTGACTTATTTCATTTTAATATTTAAAATAAGTCTACGGTGTAAACAGACAAACCTAAAAGTTTTTGTGAAAACCTAAGGTTCCGTGAGTATCCCGATACAAGTCTCTGTGGGGTATCAAAAGCCTGTTACATTTAGACCCGCAAGGTAGGGATGTGTCGAGACTAAAAGCGCTACCTAGAATGATCTCGCCTGTCAAACTCCACTCTGATTCTCGGTGGGAAACGTAAGCAAGAATTTTTGCAAAACCAATGATCCCATGGTTGAAATTTTAAGAATGGCACATTCACCTAAGATAGTAAAAATTTATCAGTGATGAAAAAAGTTCACTAGTTTGCGCAAATATTAGTTATTTGTTAGCATTGTAACTGATATTTAAGCTATGATTTGCGATTTAGCCTTAGTTTGGAGCGAGTGAAAATTCAGGACGATGAAGTTTATCCCTTTTAGGGGCATTGTAAGATTAAAATACATCCTTGTTTCTTGAGACCCTAAAAGGTTATAAAAATAACAAAAGTCAAATAAGTTAGTTAGTTGCTTAAAAAGAAAAGTACAAAAAAAATAAGAAAAAGAAAAGTGCAAAAATATGTGTAGCAATATAGTAGCTGTACGAAAATTCAACACATGGTAAAAACGGGACGTTTTCAAAACTAATATTGATGTAAAATCAGTCAGTTCTTCTTTGTTGACCAAAATATTATATACGGCGTATCGTTGATGTGTATACGACGTATTCTTCAAAGTCAGGCAATGGTCTTCTAGGTCGTCAAAGTCTTGATACGTTGTATAGGTCTAGAATAATATGGCATAATGGCTGTCAGATCAGTAGACTTTCTCGAACTCTTCGTTTATGATCCAAAATGTGTGTCTTTTAGGTAATCTTCACCAAGTACTCTATAATTACTGCAATTCTTAAATACAAACGATTAAGTAACAACTATTTGCAATAACTATACAAAATGGGTCAATAACATGGGGTAAATAATGCTATAAAATAGACTTTATTTGATGTCATCAAATATCCCCCCACTTGAATCCTACTTATCCTCAAGTAGCCTTTTAGAAGTTTATAAAAATGTATCCTGATATGTGAGAAATCACATATCCTTTCTATACCAAAAATGGCCTTAAAATGAACAAATTGTGCAAATTATGCTTGTATATTGCTTGTTTTGTCATTTGTGATGTGTAGGTACGGATATTGCAAAAATCACAAGAAAACGGTCAAAACCGGGCAAACACGAACACGGGAACGGATAGAGTGCACAAGAGTCGGAAGTTTTCTAGCAAAGGTCATCAAAAGTCAACCCATGGTCAACAATGGTCAATTCACAAAATGCCAAAACCCTCAAAATACCTAAAAGAGCCTTATTGTTAAATCCAAATTCACAAAAAGTCCCCTTAAAACCCTAACCCCGTTAGTCCTTTAATTATAAAAGGATAACGGTCATTATCTCTTATCTAATAACCCTTAACCGAACCAGCCCATTTCTTTTTTATAAAACCCATGGCCCAAACCCTTTTATATAAGCCCAAGTCAAACCCCATTTGCCAAAGTCAAATATAAAACGAGTGAAATTAGGGGGCGAGAAAAACGGTTTTACTGTTCACCGTCTCCCCTATTTCATTATATCAAAATTAACCTCAATAAAAAGGCATTTATCTCAATCCAACGTGGCCTTGAAGATCCTTAAGTACGCGATTTAACTTAACGTTTACGGTTTAAGAGCAAACGCGTAAAACCCTAAAAATAAATTGTGAATTTCATAATGTCATACAATGACCTAAAACACGAGGTGTTATAATTATTTCACTAAAATCAATGTAAAAGAAGTACAAGGCCTCTAACACAAGGAATGCCACGCTGGCAATCCGTGTGCTCATTTTGATCCAACAGTGAGAGATGGCATCCAATGATTGCAAAGAATGGAGGGTTCAGATTAAGAGGAGCGTTAATCAGACTTGAAGACCTAGAAGAATCCTTTCTCTCCTATAAATACAAGGCTCTCCTCACTCACAGGGAGAGTTAGTTAGTTTTATTAGCTTTTTAGAGTAGCTTTTAAATTGTAATTTCCTTTTAAAAAGTAATGCTTAGCTTATTGTAATCTCTATTTCAACTTGTACTCAGCTTTATTATCAATAAGAATTCAAAGTTTTCTATTTGTGCAATTGTCTTTTCATAAATCTACTTTTATGCAAAAATATGGTTTAAAAAGATTTAACTATTTCATAAGCTCTCATTCTCTTTTAAAAGCTCTTATCTACTCTTAAGCTTGCTATTTACTCAACTAAGCTCTCAAAAGCTTAGTTGAGCTTATCTTACACAAATCCTCCCTCAAATTTTACCACAACTTAATAAGGAAGGGAAACCATACATGGATGGGTTTCCAGGACCATACCAGCTTATCTTAGGATAAGCTGGAGTTTGTTGATAGCTCAAATGAGCCTTTACCTTGTTTAGTGCAGAGGCTTATGTAAGTCTTCATTTACCTTTTCTAGCTTTGAATCTGTTATGTAGCTTAATTTTGCTTAATTTCTGCTTATTGTTGTTTAGGTAGCTTATTTGTGCTTATTATAGTTGATTTATGCTTATTGTGCTTAATTTGTAGTTTAAAATCTTTAGTTTTCATAATCTGTCTTAAAACAGTCAAAAACACCAAAAATATTAGCATAGTCTAGAAGCTTATTAATTCTGCTTATTTAGTTGGTTAAAACTGTTAATTAGGTCTATTATTAGCTTTTTACTATCTGGTATTAAGGATTAGTAGCTTATATCTAAAATTTATAAGCTGAAAATAAGGTTTAATAGTTTAAAGGGGTGTTTGGCACAAGGCAGTACTAACCTAAGTTAGTACTGCCAAAGGTCATTAAACCTTTTGGACTATTTTTAAACTTGATTTTTGAGTTTATAAGTTTGGATTTTAAGAATTTATTAGGTTAAATCAAGTTTAATTCAAATTTTTTAGTAGTAATTAGAAACTGTTAACATAATTCAAGATAGTTTGCAATTTAAGCTCTAGTCTTCTCTAGCTTTTAACTTCAGTGCATTTGTTGTTATTTTGGTGTCTTATAAATGCTAGAAGCAAAACTTCAAGCCTGCATTTGTTAGTTTAATGTTTTGGTCATTCATGTGCAAACTGCATCAGATAGCATTTGGGATAAGTAGCACTTTTCAATCTTAAAAATCAGAGGGTAAATTTAGTTTTTAGGATTTGATTTTTAGTTTTACAAGTAGTTTGTAGGTTAATGATCATCTTTTTGAACTTAGTTTCTATAAAATAGCTTATTTGTCTATCTGTTTTTAAGCTGAAAAATTGCATTTTGTCTTTTTCAAACTCAGTACAAACTGAGAAAATAAGCAGTTTTCAAGGAGCTTTTTCAATAAGCATTTGATTTTCAAAATGATTTTTAAAAGCTGTTTCATGTAGCTTTTTGGTTAAGGTTTAAGGTAGTATAAGCTAGAAATCCATAAGGATCTGTTTGCATAGTTAAAAATAAGCCCAAAGTAGCTAAGTTGTCTGTTTGGATTTCAGTTCTATGCTAAAGTGCTTATTTGATTTTCTGGGCTTATTTGCTCACTTTCTTAGCTTATTTTTACTTAAATTGCTATTTAGGTGTAGTTTAAGTTCCTTTTAGCTTATTTTGCATTAGGATAGAGCTTATTTTCATTTTAGCTTAAAATTTTTAGTGTTAAAACCTTTTTTTAATCTGTCATTTTCTAGCTTATTCTTGTTTGTTTATGCTTATTAGGTATATCTTTTTAGTTAATTTGAGCTTATTAGCCCTTCTTTTAGCTTAATAGTGTAAAAAAAGCCAAAACAGTTAGTGTTATTTAGACTTAAGAGTAAAAAGCATTTATGTCTTTTATTGCTTATTTTTGTGCTTATTTTGGGCTTATATGAAAAGTGCCTTTGCAAAAGTTTCTTATTTTGACCTTATTTAAAAAGTTGTTAAAAAAGTTTGCAAAAATAAAAATGCTTGGGATAGTGGGAAGCCCCGAGTGAGCCTAAGCTCGAACCCGGGACCTCAACCACCATCAACCAAGCATTTTAACACTACACTCACTACCACTAGCACCCTTAGGATTTTTTCGTTGTACCTTGCAAAATCAATTCATTTATCATCTTTTTGAGCCCATATTCATTAAGCCACTTCGTAGCTTATTTCTGCTTTTTGTAAGCTTATTTGATAAGCTGGGTTAGCCAGCCTATTTTTATTACATTCCTTATAACATTTAGGACTTTTAGTGAATTTTTCAGAATTTCTCATCTTTATTTAGTATTTTTCTTAAATTTTCAAAACTTAAATTTTTAGAAAATCATTTAAAAATAGAAAATTAATTTTAAAAAATACAAAAAAATAGTTTTTAGTTTTAGAATAAATATTTTTAGGTTTACAAGTTTTAAAATTATTTTTACCACTTTTAGATTTTAATTTCCATTTTTAGCTTTTTAAATTAGTTTAATTAAATAGAATTTTATTATAAAAAATAGTTAAAAATAGTTTTTTGAGTTTTTATCACTTTTTAGACTTTTCTAAAGTAGAAAATCATTTTTTGGAATTTTTAGGATTTAATTTGCTATTTTTTAGAATTTTAAATAGATTAAATTAGTTTTTAATTCATAAAAAATATAAATCCCTTTTAGAAAATTTTCTTTTATCATTTTTAAGGTTTACATGCAAAAATTTCTTGTGTAGGGTTAAATTTTGATATAGTTGATAATTTAGCTCGTGTTTAGGATTTTCCGTTTGCATTCTTAGTATAAATTAGTATTGCCTTAATTGTTTTTAGTGTAAATTGCATTTAATTTCCCGTAGTTATAGAAAACCAATCACAATCTTGTTCCATTCAAGCATCAATTCTCAAAATGACTCTCGGCTTTCAATTGCATTCCTCGTTGGGGAAACGACCCGGGAATCATACTCCCGGATTACTATAATTGAGATTTTTTTATTCTTACCCTTATATTTATATATTTGTATCTATATATTATATATTTTAAAGGTGTGAGTCAATATTGATCAGTAGGTCCATTTCTACTGTCTCCACGACCTTACTAGTTCTTTCTAATCTTTAATTTCAAGTTTCTCGGTCGGGTGTCCGGATATGATCCAGTCCATGACTTGCAAACAAAACGTTCTAAGGTATTCAACTGTATCCAGTTCCTCGGTCGTTCTAGTCAACGTGATTAAGTTCTACTGGAGATGTGTGTCCTACACATCACGACTTAAGTGTTGCTCTTTCAAGGTCGTCTAAGTTTCACTTATCAGAATCTACTTAAACTCTTCAAAGTAGATTTTACTTGTTTCGAGTAACTCGGGTTTCAACTAGAAAGATCATGATATAGTTTAGAATCATGTTACTCAAAATTATATCGGGTTTCAAATCGGCTTACTACAAATACGATCAAGTCTCCTCATGACTTCGCAGTATTTTATCTAACCACTCGTTTTTTTCAACGTACAGTACAATATGGCAACCTGAATATTTTTCAAGTTCCACGTGGAAGAAAGTGCAATGAAAGTGTGCACGAGGTCTCACAAGTATGGAAATCCTATTCGGTGTGAGTGACGAGCCATGTCACGAATATGCATAGGTAACGATGTACCCAAACACCGAATGTAGCAAATCATATAATAAAAACATACTACCATCCATTGATTTCAAGTTTCGAACAAAATCGTCCTACTGCTGTCATGACTATGACTCGATAAGAGTCAACTACCGATTGATCATAATCAGTTCATAGCTACTACCACTGAGACTACTGAGTTTAGGCCTAGCACTAACCGAAGCTACTCAGTTTAGTGATGTACAAAAGTCCTAACCAATCCTCATATGGCCCACTGTCCTCTACGACTCATCTCCTGCTTTAAAGTAGTAACACGATCTTTCACCTCCTAAAGCTCGCTCCGCATCGTGGTGTTCTATACCAACAAATCATGAATCAACCTATGATCCTCATATCTAGCTCGTCATATCTCTGCCCTCTAGGTGTCAACATATCCTGCCCATGAATCTAAAGCCAACACTGGTCTCTATATAGCATCGAATGTCATTGTAGCCCTCTCCTGCTCCTGCTTCAGGCTCCTAAGCATGTAGCGCTGAGAAAAGATCTCATCCCTAACATCCCTCGACCTGGTATACAACTCTCTAAGATCCCTATCATAACCCTCAAACAATGTAGGTGGTAGTGTGTCTAAACGTTATGTATGATCATGGAGTATGCTCCCGTGAAGCTTAAGTAGCGCCCCTACCTCTAAAAACTCATCCTCACCTACTGGTATAGTGGTTGTTGGGGTAGTCAATGGTGAAGCTATCAAGGTAGGAACTGTTGGGGATGATAGTGAAACTGGTAAAGAACCGGATGACCACTTAGGTGAGGGTGGTGTCTGAACAATTACACGAGCTGGTGGTACATCGACCGGAATGTCTGTATAAACTGTGCCATCTACAGGATCTACCCATGTAGTACGAACCCGTGGCCTAGGCGTAGGAGTCTCCTCTACCCTCTGCTACTCTGACATAGACCTAGAACTCTGTCCTATCTCAAATGTACTAGGCACTGAGCCCTCTTGATTGTAATAATCTATACACGTAAAATGATATAATTATATAAAATTCCCAAGCTACCCTTGAGGACAAAGGTAGTTAGAAAAATTCTCACAATTATATATAATAATACGTATATTTACCGGTAAGTGATTACCGGGTCGTATTCCTCGAAGATTTATGAAATTGAGACCACGTTTGTTATTTGGACAATGATTTGAATTGGTTCAGAGATGATTTGTTTTCTAAAATCCTAAAAGTGAGCAAATTAAAGGACAATTAAACCTAACTTTAATAACGGGAAATTAAACCTTAACTAAAAACGCAAAACGGGAACCCTAAATGGTGATTAAAAACCCTAAATTTCCAAAATTAAACCTAACATGAATTTTTTACTTTTAATATACTCTAATTGACTAAAAAGTAAGTTTAAAGAAAACTAGAACAAAAACGGAGTTGATACAGGTTTGAAAAACACAAAAAACGTGAACGGAAACGAATCCCGTTCTTTAAAAATTGAAATTTTGCAATTTTAACCCTACGAAAGCAAAACTAATTTTCCTAGAAACTTTATGATAAAAGAAAATTTTCTAAAAAAGAATTATATTTTTTTGATTATTTTTCTATTTTTTATGATTTTTTAAAGTTTTAAACAAAGAAAAATGTTTAAAAATAGTAAACTTAACTTTAAAAAATCTAGAAAAATTACTGAAAGTGTAAAATAAAATGCAGGATTTAATAAAAATAAAACCTAGAAATGAGCGTAAATGAAAAGCCTAAATAATCCGTATATAAGCTACGAACTAAAAAGGCAAAAACGTATACAAATAATAAATCTTGTGAATCTATAACGAAAAAGACCCCAGGGCACGTTGGTAGTGAGTGTGTGTTGTGAGGCTTTTATAAAAGGTGAGGGTGTTGAGGTCGGGGGGTTCGAGCCTTGTCTTCACCCCCTAATTCCATCTTCCCTTTTTTAGAAAAACTTTAAAAAACAAAGTTGTAGACAAGCTAAAAATAAGCACTTTTACTAAAAGAAATTATTTTTGAAAAGCCCTAGATAAGCTGGAAAACTGGCTTAAAAGACAGAAAAACTCTTAAAGCTATTTTTTTACTTTTTGGCTTTTTGGCTTTTGTCTAAGATTTAACAACTTAAAAAAGCTAATATAAGCTAAAAAGCTAGTAAAAAGCAAACTATAAGAAAACTATATTAAACCTAATAAGCTAGTTTAAACAAGAAAATAAGCAAAAGGAAAGGAAATAAGCAGATTAAACACTTAAAATAAACCTATAAACCAAACAGACCCTACAGGGATCTTTGAGCTAATTTTTCAATAAGCTCTTGGATCCTTATGCACTATTAAGCTACATAAGCTTTATACTACCTTAAAAGATAAGCTAAGACTTTACTAAAATCAATAATAAAAAACTATTTTGAAACTTAATTGCTTAGTGAAAAAGTTGATTGAAAATTGCTTATTAACTCAGTACATACTAATGGAAATCAGTATGTGCTGAGTATATAAAATGACAAATTATGAACTTTGAGCTTAAAAACAGATAATCAATTAAACCTTTTAAGATGAATTAAGTTGAAATAGATGATTATAAACCTATAAGCTGCTTGTATTCTAAAAATTAAGAGCTATAAACTATTTTTACTTATTGATAATTTAGCTAGAAAGTGGCTGTTTATCTATTTTGGCTGCTAATGCATTTGACACTCTTAAGACTACAGACTTAATGCAAGCCTAATGAACTAAATTTAACACTTATAAAACTACAACTAAGAGAAAATAAGACTAATACATATAATAGAAATGATTAAACTTAATGATGCTAATTGACTAAACAGATTTGAGCTTATATTAAACTAACTAATGAAAACTTAATTAACTCTAACCTAGCTTATAAATCTAGCATAAACAGACTTAGATGAAAGATTAAAACCAAAATCCAAAGACCAAATGGTCACTAGCAGTACTAACTTGAGGTTAGTACTGTTGTGCCAAACACCCCTTTAATTTTGCTAAATTCCATTTAAGCTTTTAAAAGAGAGAATTATTGGATTAATTTCAAATACCAGATATTAAACAGCTATTAACAACCTTAATAAACATTTATCATTAATCAAATAAGCTAGAATCAATAATCTAATAACTATGCTAATATTTTTGGTTTTTAATGATTTTTTAAGACAAAATGTGAAAAACTAAGATCTATACTACAAAAGCTAAAAACAGATGATCAAACATGATTAAAAAAAGCACAAGGAAACAATATAAAGCACAAATAAGCTAGATTATAAGCAGAATAAGCAAATTATAAGCTAGAAAATTAAGACAGAAAGAGTAAATTGGAACTTACAAGTGCCTTAGCTAAACAAAGGCTTATAAATGCTCAAGAAGCTAATCTACAGCTCTAGCTTATCACAAGGATAAGCTAGTAAAGGTCCCATAAGCTCTTCCAGGTTAAGCTTATCATCCAAAAGCTCAAATCCAATTAGTAAAGGTAATTAACTGATTATATTGGTTTAAGTATATTAGATGCTTGTTATTAGCTCAATCCAAGCTTATAGACTCAGAGAGCTTATGAAGAGCTTGTGAGAAGCTTATGTAACAGTAGACAACAACATTTGAGAGTAAAAGAGCTTATAAGGAAAACAGATTATGTAAAAGGAAAAAGATGATTTCATTAATAGTAAAACTGATTACAAATTGCTGAAATTGAGAGTACAATAAGTTGGAAAAGTTACATTACTTAAGCTAAAATTTTAAAAGCTAAAATTACAATTTTACTAAAAATTTTAAAAGCTAAAAAAAACTACTTCCGTGTGTGTGAATGTGAGGGGCTTTTTATAGCCTGTAAATGAAGCTTCTAGGTCTTGGATCACGCTCCTCTCTCCCTTGATCTTGGCCTTTCATTCTCTCCCATCATTGGATCCTCATATGTGGCCGTTGGATCAATTAGGTAAGCACACGGATTGCCAACGTGGCATTCCGTGTGTCAGACCTCCGTGCTTCTTTTGCACTTGTTTTAGTGCAAAAAGTTGATCCTTGGTGTGTTTCTTGTCAGTCCCACGTGTCACTCCCTTTTGGGTCTCGACCAATCAAATGCTTTGGTGACGTTTCCTTTTGCCAGCGTGTTGCTTGGTACGCGAATCTTCTAGCTACATCATTAATTTTGATTTACCCTTTGATTTGGATGCAAGGTAAAATGAAGATGATGATGAATAGTAACAACCACTTTTCCCGCGTATTTTTTTAATAAGGGTGCGTTTGATTTCTTTTGACCCGGGCTTTTACTCATTGACGTTGGGCTTATATATATAGGATTGGGCCATGGGTGTGTTTTAGGCTCGAGTTTGTTTTTGGGTTATTATAAAGGAGTTAACGAGTGTTAACTCTTTATATATTAAAGAGTTAACACCGTTAGGGCTTAGGGACCATTTTTGCAATTTGGTTTATTTGAGGGGCTGATTTGGGGTTTTTGGGTTTTGTCTTTCCATGTTTGACCAGGTTTGACTAATGGTTGACTTTGGTTGACCTTGAAAGCATTCTCCTGGCTCTTGTACACTCTATCCGTTCCCGTGTCCGTGTTTGTCCAGTTTTGACCGTTTTCTTGCGATTTTTGCTATATCCATACCTACACAATCATAAAGACAAAACAAGCAATATACAAGCATTTTATGCACAATTTTATCTTTTTAGGGACATTTTTGATATAGAAAGGATATGTGATTTCTCACATATTAGATTCGCTTATACAGGTGGCTCTCGTCCATGCATTGGCGACTTGTCTTTTAAATGCCTTTCCCCCGAGCAAAAAGATTCTTTGAAGCGTGATCTTTCGAATGAAGAGATAAAGAGGGATGTTTGGGATTGTGGAGAAGAGCGTGCTTGGGGTCCGGACGGATTCACTTTCAAGTTCTTTAAAACGTTTTGGGACACTATACAACCTGATGTAGTGAGATTTGTTTGTGACTTCTTTCAATTGGGGTATTTTCCAAAAGGATGTAACTCTTCTTTTATTGCTTTGATTCCCAAAGTTGGAGATGCTAAATTTGTTTTTACTCTCGACATTTATTATATCTTAGGTGAATGTGCTATTTTGAATTTCAACCATGGATCAACGTTTTATAAAATCCTATGCTTAGTTCCTACCAAGAATAATAGAGTTTGAGGCCGAGATCATCCCATGTATCGACTTTCGTACTTCTCGGCACATCCCGACCTTTAGAGGCTAAGTGACCAGGCTTTGGACACCCAACAGAAGAGAATAGTATCGGGACTCACGGACCTAAGGTTTCAAAAACTCTTAGGTTTCCCGTATATGCATAGCTTTAAATAGAATAGTCAAAGTTCAAAAGCATATTTGAATTAGAGAGAGAGAGAGAGAGAGAGAGAGAGAGAGAGGGAGAGGGAGGGAGAGAGAGAGAGAGAGATAGAGAGAGAGAGACAGAGAGAGAGAGAGAAAGAAAGGGGCACGTAGCTGCTACGTGTTGTCACTCATAATGATATGGAGGTGGATGGATCATAAGTAAGGGGTGCCGGGTTGGGTCAGCATTAAATGCACTGGGTATGAACTGGGGTACGTGGGTCGGGCCAGGTCAGATAAGCATTAAATGCCACCCTACGTGGGTCGAGCCTGTAATATGATAGATATTGTATTGATTGAATGAATTACATAAGAGATGGCATCTCTATTTATAATAAATAGATAGCTTTGTAAATAAGCAACATCAAACCTAACCCTAAAGGACCACAAGCCCACAATCGGGCTTGGGCCACTTATTCGTCTAACATATATTACATAAAAATTGTTGATTTAAGTTTAATCTCCAAAAATAGCATGTATATTATTTCGGTTAAGATCTTATGGGAGAAAAAGCCACAAATTACATACATGAGCTCTTAAGATTTCCAACTAATCCTTGTTTAGCATCCCACTCATACTTAACTCTATCATTTTTCGTTCTTTGCGAATTTCCGAGAACGCTTAGCCTAAAAGTTAAGGAACAAGCTAGAGCTCAACACGCTCGATCGAGTCAAAATTTACTCTTACTCTACCCAGCAGGAAAATCAAAATTGTGACAAAAACACTTATTTTATTTTTGAAATTTTTTAGATTTTTCATATTTTTGAAATTTTTGGTGGGAAAACGGGGTACGTGAGAACAACAGGCAAAAGTAGGTAAGATAATATCGAATATATACTACCCCATACTAAAATAAAACATTGTCCTCAATGTTTCCTAGCCTAAGACTTAAAAACCCCATACTAGAACTCAAAAAGGTCGAATGCATAACTCAAGCCTGACGAAAGTATCAGAAAAAAATCTTAAGCCGTTTATTAGTTGTGCTAAAAGATTAATGTTAGTCGATAATAATCTTTAGTATATCGGATTTCCCCAAACTAATGGCAAGCAAAGGCTAGGAAGCTCGAGTGGACCGGGACAAAACACCGAACACGAGAGTCTTCAGAAAATTTTGGGTCAATCCTGCAATCAATCACAAGTACAAACAACAACAAGAATCGGAAAAATACAAGCCTACTCACATCACAAAAGAAAATAGAAGATGGATAAGCATGGGGTGCCTCCCACGAAGCGCTTTGTTTTTGGTAACCGAGTCACATAGCTTGACTCGATCCCCGAATTCTTCGTCCTTAGAGAAAGTGTGGAAGAGAAAATCTCAATCGGGCTTTCATTAATGTTCGGATAATCATTTAAGCACATGAAAGTTCGATCCCGAAGAGATGCCACTAGCTCTAAGTGGAGATACCGGGGTCAAAAATGGTGTTGTTAGGATATCATTTCATCACCAAAACACAAAAATAAGAAAAATAGATTTTAGAGAGAGAAAGTAAAAACAAAGAAAAATGGTTACTTGTTTCACAAAAGAAAAATGAGAAGCAACACCCTCTCCACACTTGGAGA
>BQNB010104130.1:2784-23885 GCA_026074375.1 Tanacetum coccineum
GGCAGCCGGTTAGGCAAAAGAAAATAGGCCAAGCCGTAGAAAGGAACGCAGTAATCAATGACGAAGTCAGTAAGCTTGTGACAGCTGGGATCATGAGGGAGGTTCATTATCACGATTGGCTCTCCAACCCAGTAATGGTAAAGAAGAGTGACAACAGTTGGAGAATGTGTATCGATTTTAAAGACCTCAATAAGGCATGTCCCAAGGACGGATACCCTCTGCCGGAAATAGACTGGAAGGTCGAATCCTTATGTGGATTTCCCTTCAAATGCTTCCTGGATGCATACAAGGGGTATCACCAAATACAAATGGCTGAAGAAGATGAGGAGAAGATCGCGTTCATTACAAATCAAGGCATTTTTTGCTAAACAAAAATGCCTTTCGGTCTAAGGAACGCCGGTGCAACCTATCAGCGGCTAGTGGACAAAGCATTCCACGGACAAATTGGTAGAAACCTCGAGGTATACGTGGATGATTTGGTCATAAAAAGCCGCACGGAGGATGAAGTTGTCCGCGATATAGAAGAAACATTTAAGACGCTCAAAAAAATCAACATGAAACTGAACCTAAAAAAGTGCACCTTTGGAGTTGATGAAGGAATGTTCTTAGGATATCAGGTCAATACTAAAGGAATTAAGATATGCCCAGACAAGGTAGACGCCGTATTAAGCCTCCAATCA
Organism: Tanacetum coccineum; assembly: GCA_026074375.1. Lineage (NCBI taxonomy): Eukaryota > Viridiplantae > Streptophyta > Magnoliopsida > Asterales > Asteraceae > Tanacetum > Tanacetum coccineum. The sequence goes on from BQNB010104130.1 coordinate 3,465, forward strand.
CTAAAATGCTTGAAAGACGTGCAGAAGTTAAATGGAAAAGCTTAAACAGGTTCTTAGCAAAGTCAGCGGAGAAATCATTACCATTTTTCAAAACTTTGAAAAAATGCACAAAGAAGAGTGACTTTCTATGGACGGAGGAAGCGGAAGCTGCATTCAAACAAATGAAGGAAGCTGCATTCAAGCTGCATTCTAAGTTGTTACCTATGCTCACCGCTCTAGAAGAACAAGAGGAACTCATTGTCTACCTGGCAGCATCCAAGGAAGCGGTAAGCGCCGTACTAATGACGAAAAGAGAAGCCAGGCAGATGCCAATCTACTTTGTTAACCGGGCGCTAAGGGGCCCGAAAGTAAATTACACCGTCATGGAAAAATTGGTGCTGGCATTAGTACATGCAAGCAAAAGGCTAAGAAGATACTTCCAAGCTTACCCTATCACAGTAATAACAGATCAACCCATCAAAAACATACTATCAAACCCAGAAGTCGCTGGTGGGATGCAAAAGTAGAGCATACAATTAGGGGAGTTTGGTATACATTATAGGCCAAGAGTATCTGTGAAAGGGCAAGTATTAGCCGATTTTATCGTAGAAAGACCAGAGGAAGAAGGTCAGGACGACTCCGCAAAAGAAGAAGAACCGCTCCCGGCACGGTGGACCCTGTTCACGGACGGGTCATCTTGCGTTGACGGATGCGGAGCAGGAGTGATACTCACGGATCCGGAGGGAGTAGAGTTCACATACGCTTTAAGATTTCAGTTTGAAACAACTAACAACGAAGCAGAATATGAAGCATTGATAGCGGGATTGCGAATAGCGGAAAAAATGGGTGTCAAAAACCTCGAAGTGAATGTAGACTCAAAACTGGTAGCAAACCAAGTAAATGGGACTTACATCGCAAAAGAAACAGACATGATCAAATACTTAGAAAAGGTAAAAGCACTGACTAGTACCTTCCGAGCGTTCTCAATAAAGCAAGTCCCAAGAAGCAAGAACAAAAAAGCGGATGCACTAAGCAAAATGGCGTCCACCAGCTTTGCACATCTCAGCAAACAGGTGTTGGTGGAGGAATTGAAAGAAAAATCCGTAAACGAAAGAGAGGTGCTCACCGTGGTAGAGGAAGAAGGGGATACCTGGATGACCCCGATTCATGAATACCTCACGGACGAAACTTTACCAGCAGAAAGAAAAAAGGCAAGGGCGATAAAGCGTAAATCACAACGTTTCGCCATCATCAACGGAATACTATACAAAAAATCCTTTCTAGGCCCATGGCTTCGATGTGTAGGACCTTCACAAGCAAACTACGTCTTACGGGAAATACACGAAGGCTCGTGTAGCATGCATGCGGGCACACGATCCGTGATTGCCAAGGCGCTAAGGATTGGATATTACTGGCCGACAATGCATGAGGACGCGAGGGCACTTATAAGAGCATGCCAGGAATGCCAGGTGCACTAACCTGTCCCAAGAAATCCAAAGGAAAAATTGAATCCGATCACATCTCTGTGGCCATTTTACAAATGGGGCATCGACATAGCTGGACCTTTCCCAGAAGGACCTGGGAATGTGAAATTTCTAATAGTGGTCGTGGACTACTTTACCAAATGGATAAAAGCTCAACCAGTAGCAACTATCACAGGAAACTAAGTTAAAAAGTTTCTATGGGAAAACATCGTGTGCAGATTTGGTCTTCTAGGTGAAATCATATCTGACAACGGGAAGTAATTCCGAGATAACCCATTCAAAGACTGGTGCGAAAAATTGTGTATTCAACAGCATTTTGCCTCCGTAAAACATCCCCAAATGAACGGGCTGGTAGAAAGAGCAAACTGGAGTTTGGGGGAGGGAATAAAAGCAAGGATGGGCAAGGACAACAAGAACTGGATAGAAGAAATCTCTCATGTCCTTTGGGCATACCGAACCATGATGAAAACCAGTAATGGAGATACTCCGTTCTCCCTGACTTATGGAATGGAAGTTGTTATCCCGGCTGAGATCGGAATGCCCATGTTCAGAACAGTAGAATTAGACATAGACAAAAATGATGAAGCATTACAGATTAACTTGGAGCTACTAGAAGAAAAGCGAGAACAAGCATCTATAGCAGAGGCAAAGAGCAAGAGATAAATGGAAAAGTACTACAATGCCAAAGTTTGGAACACAAGATTTAAGCCAGGAGACTTCGTATATCATAACAATGAGGCAAGCCGCGCAGAAGATACCGGTAAGCTAGGACCCAAGTGGGAAGGCCCATACAAAGTCAGAGGAATGGATCGTACAGGCTAAAAGACCGCAATGGAAAAGAGCTTCCGCGGGTATGGAACATTTGTAATCTTAAGTGTTATATACACAAAATGTAAGCAGCTTACCCATACGGACCTCGTAATGGGAAACGCATTTTTACTTTATTCCTTGTAGTAACTTTTAAGTATTATATAATATGTCTGTCAATTTTAATGAAAAACTGAAGACTAGCTACCTTCATAAGTTGTGTTTTGAAATTTTTTAATTTATTACTTCGCAAAGTTATCTGTTATATATGATTAAGTCGTGCATGCACGGAGCATGCCTCCGATAATGTGATTCCGCATAACAAAAAAAGGGTGAGCAACCTACAAACAAGACTCAAACATGCATAAGAGGCATTGCAAGCCCGGCATTCAAAGTAAGCCTATTACAACATAGCATGATAAGGAAAGCAAAAACTTTAATCATAGTACGTTTGGATACAAATTATTGTAAATAAAGATAACACGGATAAAAGTGTGTTGATTACAAAAAAATCAGTAAAGAGGTCACATGCGACCGCGGAAAAGCAAGCAAACTCAAAGAACGGCATCCCTAGCTTCGTTCTCCAAATGAGAAAAAACATCACCAGCATCACCTGTGGGTGAGCCTTTAACATTACCTTTGCCTTTGGACCCTAGAATAACATTGCCCGGGACCACACCAGTTAAATCTAAGTTCTCATAATCCTCCACTAGGAGGAAAGGATCAGGAGTGGGACGAATAACCATGGTAGATAAAGCCGTAGTAACAAGTGCCGTAACCAAGGGCTCCGTAGAAGTCTCCGGAAGAATATCCAATGCTTCAGTAGATACGGGGTGATCTATAGAAACAAATACATCTCTCAGAAGAGGAAGACGCTCAGCAAGGTTCCTCTCCATCTTCCGCACCCTACAGTGATAAGTCTCTAGAGCAACAGATAACGCTTGACTCCCAATCATAACTTTGTCTTGCTTATGATGCACGGGAACCATCAACTGACCCGCGTTAGGTTGAAGGTCAGTCATTCCTAAGACCTCGGCCACGGCGTCGTCTAAACGAAGAAGATCCATAACGTCCCAAGTACTGGCATCCTTCTTAGCAAATAATTCCAAAAGAAGCGGAAAGTCTAAACCGCGAAGATCACGCACAACAGAATTGAAGTCAGCTTATGCGGAAGGATTATAAGCTTCAAGGTCACTTAGACATCTTCCTGCTTGTCCATGTTCAATTTTGGCGGCCAAGCCCTCCTGCATTCCTTTCTCAATAGTGCGGCCGAAAGCATTGCCAAGGGCCTCCATATACTCAGTAGAGTTGAGACATTTGGCCATCAGAAGCTTCATGCCATGAGTTAACAACCACCTTCGTCCCGCAATGACATTAAGAAGGTGCGAATAAAAATTCTCCTGGAAATGCATACAACATCTGGTAAAATCAGCATCAATCTTAGCCAATCTAGCTTCAAGGGGTTTCATAAGGTTATCCTGGAATTCCTCTAGTTGTTTCATGCTTCCCTCATACATCTCCAGCTTCCCACGGAGATCCATGGAAGAAGTCTCCAGTTCATTCACCTAAAATATATATATATATATATAAGAAGAGGAAAATACAAAAATACGAAGAGAACAGTTAAGGACGGAAAACTATACCCGATTCACAAGACTTTAGTTCTGAGACCTTAAGGAAGAAGAGGACGCTCCCATCATTAATAAAAAGAAAAAAAAAAAAAAATAAAAAAAAAAAAAAGAAAGTTCACGGTCCTTTTCAGCAATGATAGATTCGAGGCTTGTCACCTTTAATTTCAAATAACCACACTCTTGCTCAAGAAGGCCGTTGTGTTCCTTGGCCGAAGCAACCTCGCTTCGGAGCGAACCCTCAATAGCCTCGAGACTAGAAACCCGGGTACGAAGCCGAGCCACCTCCATAGACTCGACCTTCGCCTGCAACAGCTGAGACCTTAAATCCTCAATCTCTTTGTCCTTCACTTGCAGCAAATTATCTTTCTCCTCAGCAAGGGACTTCCATCTCCTTTTCTCCAAAATATTATATTCAGCACGCATTCTTACCTCAGAACTCAAACTCAAATTGCGCGCAGCAGACACATTAAACTCGGCAAACAATTATTCATGTTCCATCCCGCGGACAGTCTTGAAGAAAGCAGGAGGAGTAAAATGATCAATCATATTAGCACACGATCGTCCGTCATTCAGCTCAAAACCTTTAGTCACAGACCACTCGGGAACATAAACCTCTTGCAAATTAACATCCGTACTTTCCCCCGCACGAATGCTCCCAGTGGCAAACTCACTGCCTGGCCTCCCTGTAAAAAGGCTGAGGGTGCGATCCGTCCTATCAGATGAACTAGAACCTGCAAAAACGGACGAAGGCGGCACGTCCTTATTCTTGCCATCATCAATAGCAGTGGGGGCTGTAGCAGCAACACTAGAAACAAAAGCCGTTATAGTGGTAGCCCTAGTCATCACCGGAGCGACAGACCTGACAAGAGAATCAACCTCAGGATCCGCAGATTTAGCGCCTGAGTGATGAGAAGAATCAGATAGAACTACAAACCTTGCGGAGGGACCCACAGTTCGCAAAGAAGGACCAGTCACGGAGTCAGTGTGGTCTCCGCCCTCCTCCAAAGGTGAAGCTGTCATGGATGAAGTAATAAAGGGTAAGGTAGGAAGAGCTGGGACACCCTGTTCTACCATTAACCGAGAATCTTGGAGCAACCTATTAAGAATACTAGGGGACTTACCTCTAGTAGCGGAACCACCAGTAGTTCCGTAATCAGCTCTCAACCTCTTAGGTGGATGGGAAGCGGCAGGCGTCCTCTCACTCCCGCGGGTAACCCTCTTTTTCTTTGTACGTTTGGGCCCGGGTGTTTCAGTTTCAACATTATCCGTGATGGGCACGATTGGTTCAGCATTATCCTGACCACCAACGGAAGCAACCCCCTGATCTCCACCATCGCCGACACTTGCATCTCCAATAAATTCTCTCTCTACGCTAGCCGACAACTCTCCGAAAGGACGAACCACCGAGGTTGGAAGTAGGGTCACGATACGATGCTTAGCCACTTTAACGATAGGCCTCTCATTTTCAGCCCTTGCTCTTTCAACAATCCTTACCTTACGAGGGTCAGCGGTACGAATAAAAGCATTCAAATCCATCTCTGCAAAGGACAACTGGGAAAAAGAGTAAGGAAACAAGAAAAACAGAAAAAACAAAAGACAAATAATCAAAGTGTATACGGAAAATAAGACCCACCCTCTCTGTTCTCATACTCAAATCAGGGGTAAGTATCTTTATTCAGAAGGTAATTACGGCTTATGCCAACCCAGCAAAGAAATTCTTCCGGGAACCTAAGGAACGGAGAGGCTTGAGCAATAAGGGTATTAACATGCTCCACATTATATTCAGAGGGGGCAGGAGCTCGATCTTTAACAATGTTTGTACCCGAAAACCAACCAAACCGAGCATTGGCAGGAACTACAAACTCATCCACCCAGAAAAAGTGGTCATTCCAATTCTTGACAGAATCTAAGTTCTTAGAATAGCAAGCACGGACGTTTGGACGTTTGGTAAAACCAAACCAACCATTCTTATAATTGTGTGTATAGAAATACCGGAACAGACCAACACTAGGATTAATATTACAAACGCGACACAGGATTTCAAAATGAGAAACCTTGGCAGACCCAAATACAGACAATTGGGAAAATGGAATGCGGAAGTGAGTAAGAACAGACACGAAGAAGGTAGAAAACGGGATACGATAGTTGGCATAGTCAAAGAATCGGGTATACATTCCAACTTTACCAGCTGGTCTTTCATGCATAGTGGCATCAGAGCTTGGCAATTGAGGATGAACTTCCTCCGGAACAAAATATTTTGCACAAATAGCGTCAAGGTGTTCTTGTGTAAGAACACATTTAAGGGATGTAATACTGCCCATAATAAAAGAGAAGCAAAGAGGTTAACCTGAATGAAAACAAACTTCTAGAATAAGAGAGGCTGTGCAACTAAAAAACCTTGAAATTTGTCAACAATGGTGGAAAAGTGAAAGAGATGAAAAAAGGAACAGTGGGGCATGAATCGACTATTTATACCCATGGTATATTTAAGTCAGGTAAAGGTAGGATAATGACACGTGCCAAGACACTTCCCAATCAACGGTACAAAGGCAAAGTAAAAAGATGATGATAACAGCTGGATGTGGGACCCAGGCGGTCAAATCATGCAGAAAATAAAAGGACACGAAGAACCCACGTAACCAACAACAAACTGCCAAAGCGACGCAAAAGACGCGGAATAAGACAGGAACAAAGGAGAATATAATCACGGAATTCTAGTCTAGCAACGCTCACCGCACGCTATAATTGTGATCACATACAGTAAGCGAACTAGACTGGGGGGACTTGATGACGTATAGTATGAACACCAAAGCTTATTTGGGGCTTTGTTCTAACATACTACATATGGGCCAGGCCCATCTATAACAAATAGTCGGACACTAAGCCTGACGTGGTCACGCTCGGAATTTTTACAAAAGACGCACGTGAGTACCTTTAAAAGTCGTACCCATTGTACCCTCCGCAGACAAAACACGGACTGCGTAAGGGTACTCACGTACGCATTCACGATTACTTGTGGGACCCTTTCCGCCAAGGGACCCAACTCCGACTACTAATCAGTCGCAACAAAATATTAGGAAACCCAAGTATTGGGCTTGCCTATAAATAGATGTCATTTCACACCCCAAAGAGGTACATTCTGTCTGATCATTAATACATACATATACTCTGACATTTTCTGATTCTCTGACAAACATGTATACTTACTCTCACGCCGGAGCTTAATCGCGGGGTTCACCCCGCGGTAAGGCTAACGGTTTACTCTCATTTGTGCAAATTGCCATCTCACTACTTGGATTAGTACAAGATCAACGTCATACTCTATCTCTTCACCCCCCATACACGGTTTTTGTACTAACAATTATGATTTATTTTATAGAAAATCCTTATGGTAATCGCAAACCATGTGGCTATATTTCACAGTAACCTACACCTATTGCATGGATGACATATTGACAAAACATGTTAGGTATCTTGATATATTACGAATAATGATGCAATGCGTTAATCAACATACACTATAAAGTATACACACATCTGGAATACTATAAACTTTTTCACCAATCAAGTATAAAAAGCATTACATTCCATTATTTATGTTTTGCAACTATAATGATTTAAACCGCAATTTAGTTACATGTATAAGTTTAATGAAAACCCAATATATAAATCCATGTTTCTCAAATGTTAATGTCAAAGTTCATGATCTACATAAGGATTGAATTTAAAATAAATGGAGAGAAAGACACGAAATCACATTCATTCTTTAATTTTCCTCCCTAGTCACAGGCAAGATTACCTTATTGCAAAGAGAAATTACTCACTGCTGGTTTAGAGTATTGAATTTAATCAAATAAAAAGAGCAAATAATGCCTCGAAAGTATGTGGTGGAACTTTTTTTCTTGTATTGTAATTGTATTTACTTATTCCATATTAAAGAAATTTTATTGATAATTCCTTAGGAACATTTAGCTGTAATAAAATCATATTGAAAATCAGTATCACAACATAAAATAGTGTATATATGGATAATGTTAGTGGCACATACCAAATCGATACCCGTAATATATTTTGCTCAAATCATATCTATATAATAAAAGTCCAACAACTTTATGTAGCATCAACTTAAGAAATTAAATAATAAAAAAATATATCTTTAAATGCTTCCCAGACTTCACCAAAACAATAATTCACCATGGTTAGAAATAAGAGTTAACTACGTAAATGGTCCTTGTGTTTTGTCTTACGGATGTAGTCCTTTTTTTCATGTCAGATCCAGTCAATATGGTTACGGATTCAGTCCATTTTGACTAACTCTATTAGTTTGACTACGTTTGACTATTAAATACGAGGGTATTTTAGTCTTTTTGTATTGTTTTCATTGCCCTTAAACCTCTACCCACTTCCTTGACCAACAAATTCTCTTCTTTATTTTGTTTTCACACTCTACAGTAAATACCAAACACATAACTACAAATCAACCATTCTTTAACCCTCGATCAAATAAAAACACATAACTATACATGCACCTGCTAACCATAATCCCTTAAATCAACCATTACAACCTAACCTATCTAATACAAAAGACCACACTATATAACAACAAATGTAGATCCTTGAAAACACACAATAAAGAGACTAGATAAGGCTTGTGCGTCGTTGGATTCGGTTTGTTTCTCTCAAGTTACAAAGAAATTTTTGTTTGTGGAGGAATAGTTTTTCTTGATAAAAGATAAATGGGTTTTTTTAAGTGATTAAATTAATGAGTTGAAAAAGATTGATGAGATAATTAGGTTTTTGATAGATATAAATTTGGGTGTGTTTGCTTGTATATAATTAGATATAAATTTGTATTTTCGCTGACTTAATTACAAGAAAGGGTGAAGGCGAGGGTACAATAATAACTTCAGTTGACCTAACAACAAAAAGTAACAGAGTTAGCCAAAATGGACTGGATTCGTAACGGGTTAAAATCATAGTGACTAGATCCGAGAAGGAAAAAATGGATTGAATCCATAAAACCCAACAAACCACATGAACGATTTATGTAATTAACTAAAAATAAAGATAAAACTTAATGTGAATTTTAGACATTTTTTTTACTTCCATCGTGAATGCTCTTCTTTAGGGTTGTTTACTTTTAGTCAACAAATTAAAATCTTGAAATGTTCACCCATTGCACATCTCATGAATACAAAGTGACATATCCTCTTAAAATATGTTAGGGCCCATTCGGTATTGGGTATTTAACTTTGAGGAATGGTTTAAAAGAAAAACAAGAGTAAATTGCATTTTTTGTCCCTGTGGTATGGCCAAATTGCAAGTTTGGGACCCTAACTTTCTAAATTGCAGTGAACGTCCCTATTTTCAAGTTTTCGTTGTAAATTTGGTCCCTGGGTCCATACTCCGTTAACTCCTATCCGTTAATCAACCCACGTGCTCTGCACACGAGGGTAGTCTGGTCTTTTCACTCCCACTAGACAACAAAATTATACTTTAATTAAACACCTTACCCGATCATATAAACAAAACACCCCACCCCATTTGACTTTTCATTTTCAGATATAAAAAACACCCAAATCATATAAACCCTAATTTTCATCCCACTTTACATCCAAGTAGTTATAAACAGCTGCAAATATCATCCCTCAAGTTTTATATGTATCAATGGTTAGGCCAAAACAAAGTTGGCATTTTTGACCTGATGATATTATGGATTATGATCCATATATTGTTTATGGTAAGGAATCATAATATTATTTTTACCATTTGATTGTTTTAGTAAATTTAATTTTGATTTAGGTATTTTGTGTCTTATACAGCTGGTTTTCCCAACATTTTCTCAATGAAGATTCATCATGGAGGTAAATTAACAAGTAGGCCTAATAGGAAGTATGTTTCTGGTAAGGTGAAATTTATGGATATGATAGATAGTAAAGAACGTACAATTGAAGTGCTTCATAGGATTGTTAAAATGTTAAAAATATAAAGCTAAGCAAATTATGTTTTATCAATTCAAAATACCTAATAAAACATGATTGGGGTCTTAGAGCATTGAGTTATGATGATGATATCGTCAACTTGATTAAGTATGTTTCACAGCATAAGGTGATAGAAGTTTACATTGAACATCATGAATCCTTAGTTGAGTCCTTAGATGGAGATAATGATAATGATGTGGATAATGAGCAGGGCATTAAGAGGGTTAATAAGCAGGGTATTGGTCAGGGTATTGAGGGGGATAATGAGCAGGGTATTGATTAAAGTAATGAGGGGGATAATGAAATGGGTAGTGATGATGGTTCTGATGGAGATTGTGGAAACTAGAAGGGGGGTTGAATAGTTTGCAGGCTCGTTTTACGTTTTAAAAGTTTGCCTTCAAAATACTTAGATTCGAGTTGTATGTTCAATCAATCAACAATATAAATCAACAATGTATATATCTAAACTAATACTAAATAACAATGACAACAATATAAAGAGATAAGGAAAGGAACAATCAAACCAAGACGCCAAGATTTATAGTGGTTCGGCTATGAATCTCCTCTTCGCCCAACTCTACTCCCTGGGTATCCTACTCAAGATTTCACTATGTCAAAAAGCTCCCTTTAGCGGAGAAAACCGTTTACACGTCGCTTACGTTATTTTCTGACACTAAGCTAAATGTCGAGTCCTAATCTTAGCTAGAACCAATCTACCACTTCACAAGCACTACACAATCACAAGATCTACACTATCGGATTTACACACAATCTGAATCACACAATTACACAAGATAATTACAATAGAGATTTGATACTTAGAAGAAGAGAGGAGAGGTCACTAAATAACAATTCGTTTCTTGGCGAATACGAATGTTCTTCTCTTGCACTTGATAGAGATGAGAAGAAGAGATTGGATCACTTGAAATAAAATCAACGATGTTAGTGATCAAGAGATTTAGTGAGAGAAAGAAGGTTTTTAGAGAGAGAAAGAAGACTGGAAAAATTCGTGCAAAGAGGTATGTTTTTCTATCAAAAATAGTGCAATATTTATAGATAGGATTTCCAACGGCTAGCTGGCAGCGGTCCCGGCGGTCCCAAATAAATCTGGGGGCCGCCACACCTATAAAGGGTCAGCCACTAGACTCCGCTTCTGTTTTTGTCTTTTGTGGGGAATGTTGTATCTGGTATAGAAGCTTCCATTTTGGAGGGAAAACCATATGCAAATTTTATTATTTAATTAAAATATTTTCTTTTATTAAAAAGTATTATTTATTTTGTTGAAATACTTTTGTGAAAATGTAATGGTTAAGAAAGAAATATTTTTTTGATCACTAATCATGCTTAATGATTTGTTTGTACATACCTTAAGTGATCATTAATCTTAGAAATGGAATTGTACGATTAATAATTTGTAAACGCTTATTTTTATCGTAAAAGTTTTTACATTTTGTTATTATCAAAACGTTGAGAGGTCGAAAAATATAAATAACGTTTTTAGACATTATGTGTATTAACAATGTCCCCCTTTTTGATGATGACAAAATATAAAATCATTTTGTATAAAATTAAAGGTTTCAAATTATTAATGAGTTTCATTCCATTTCTCCCCCTTTTTGTCGAATTCAAAAAGGATGATCGTCGAATTGTTGTAGAAAGAAAGAAGTCGACGATATCAAGACTCCCCCTTAATGTAGGCTCCTCCTCGTTTGGGGCACCAAGGGATTGATCATACGAAAATTATTTGCTACAAAACAAAGTTAGAAGTATAAGTGCAATATAATATATCTAGCTAATGGCAATATCATGACAAATATCGCAAGGATAATCACACTTCTAAGTAATTCATAAAGTGATTTCATATATCATTCCAATAAGCTCATACAATCATCATGATGTCAAGCTTATGATAATATAAGAAAATATGAGCATGCATAACATAAATATTAAATTAAGTTTAGACTAGTTGATTTTTGATTCAACGGAGATGCATATCTAAAAAAACAAAAAAAAAAAAAGTTGGACAGTCGATTATTTAGGTAGTTTAATCATATGAGAATGGATTATATAAAGAGGGAAAGGACGAGTTGGTGCATATGGGGTTTGGCAGGAGGTGCAGTTGGAGATATGAGACGGGTAGAAGAAAAGGAATGAAGTTGATTTCTTTTCTCAGGAGTAGTATTGGTGTCTAGAATTAGGGGTGAGCAGAAAAAACCAAAACCGAACCGAAAACCAAAAAAACCGTACCGAAATAACCGACCAAAACTATAAACCGATGGTTCGGTTTTTACTTTTTCAAAAACCGAAAAATTTCGGTTCGGTTTCGGTTTTCGTCCAAAAACCGAACTGTAAAAACCAAATTGAACCGAACCAATTTTATAATAGGGTTAATATACAAAGAAGTTACTAAAGTTTGCGTAAATGTTCGATTACGTTACTAAAGTTTAAAACGTTACAAATAGGTTACTCAAGTATACATGTTTATTGTATGAGTTACTGAACCTATAAAAATATTCGTAAACATCATTGAACTTGTAAAAATAGCTTGATATTTATGGGGGGGGGGGGGGACTTTTTTTAACTTATCCGAAAATATGCGTTCAGGTTACCCGATTAACACTGAAAATATTGAAGTGTGTGCTTCCTATAAGTTCAGTAACCTATTTGTAACGTTTTAAACTTTAGTAACGTAATCGAACATTTACGCAAACTTTAGTAACATTTGTGTATAATAACCCTTTTATAATAATATATAATTAATATAATATAAATAAATAAATAACAAATCCAATTTTTAAATTCATATTTATTTTATGGGTGGAATTATAATATATATATATATATATATATATATATATATATCTTAATGTTTATATATGTGTTTGTCATGTACGTGTGTTTTCTTGACAATATATTATTACATATATGACAATAATTATACTATGTGTATTTTCACTTGCATGTGTGTCTTATTTATATGTGTATAATTGTTGAATTTGACATTAATATGCTCATATTGACAAAAAAACCAATTTTCTACGTAAAACAAGTTTATTAATATAAATTAGCTACAACCAAATTTAAACGGTTTAAAACCGAAAAAACCGAAAAACTAAAAAAACCGAACCGCCAAAAACCAAGCGGTTTCGGTTTTTAGTTTTATAAAAATCAAACATTTCGGTTCGGTTTTGGTTTTAGCCAAAAACCGACTCAAATCGAACTGTGCACACCTCTATCTAGAATACTTGAAACAATGACAAAAACTTAAGTGAAATTCAACTTGAGCATGAGAAGGAAGATGAATTGTTTGTGGTGGTGGTGAAGGTTGTACATGAATGTAGGCATTGGATGGGTTAGTGTGTGAATCAAGAATGGTGGAGATGTTGTGAAGTTGGTTAATCATTTGATCTCTTAGTGGATTGTAGGATGGTGGTGAAGGAGATCAAAGATGGACTCTTGGAGGAAATGGAGGTGAGTTATTTTAAGAAAGAGGTGATGATTTTGGAGTGGATGTCTTGCGCTTCCATACTTGTCTTACCGACATTCTTGGTTTTCTAGAGAAGTTTGGATGGTGGTTTGAGCAAGACATTGATGGTGAGAATGAAGATGGTAATGAGAAGAAGTTGGTGATGGTGAATGAAGAAGGATGGATGAGTTAAATAATGGAAGTAAGGTTAGAGAATGGCAAAGCATGGTTTGAGTGATAAAAGGTGCAAGAAGTGGTTTGGCTAAACAGGGAAATGCCAGCATGAGACTATGTATAGGAAGGTCAAAGATACAGAAAAAGAGGTAAACTTAAAAATTTCGTTCCCTCCTGTTGGCGGTCCCATATTGTTGGGCGGTCCCATATATATTGGGGGCCGCCTGTTCTTTATGGGGGCCGTTTTCTGGAGAGAGCGAGATTTTCCAGTTTTTCCCTTTCTCGTGTCTTGTGATTTCAACATCTTCTAAATTCAAGAATCAACTAATTTAAGCAAGAATATAGGGTCCTAAATTAAGATGCAAATCATTTAGCATATAGTAATTTTATACGCATGTCATAATCTCCTAGAATTAGTTCACATAGAAAGTTGATAGGATGATAAAATTAAAAAGATCATCCAAGTCACATGAAGTCATAGTTTACCATTCCTAGTCCTAATGAGTGGATTAAAAAGTCAAAGCATAATGTACTAGATAATATAAATAAGAATAGAAATCTCTAATAGTTTTGCAAACATGTTCACTTCCATTTTCCACTCATAATGAGGAGCGAGGGGATGCATGACTCGGTCATATGAGAGGTAGTGATCAATTGCTAACTTAGGAAAGATGGACACGACATGTTTGAACAATCTAGTCAAAATCATTCCATAAGGCAAGAGTTTCTTAGGTTTGTTTCGAGTCTTTTCCATTCGTTTGAGAATGAAAAATGCTAGATTGTATGGAGTGGAGGTTTCAATGCAATATAGCATATGACAAAGACACGTGGAGACATTATCCTGATGACCTCCTAAGCAAATGACGTTTTCACGAATGATATCACCCCATGGTTTCATATGAGGTTGAATTTCGCGGGTTAAAATTTTGTTTTTATCTGCGACAACGGGTTTCTTGTCTTTAGTACGAGTAACTTGACCTTGTCGAGGAACTTGAATAAGAGACTTGATGACATTTGGAGAGGGAGGAGTGGTTTTATAACGACCTTTACTTGGAACACTTATTGACAAGTAGTCGAGTAACCACATGTCAGTGTATGGCACTTAACCTTTGAAAGGGATTTTCAAGTTTGACCGAATTCCTCGAGAGTGAGAGAGAATGACTTACTTTGTATGACAAAGTTGACCACAAAATGACCCTCGGAGTTATAGTCAAACGTGAGTTGACTATAAAACTCAAGAACAAAACGAGGAACAATTTGTTCGTTTATGTTCAACAAACAATCAAAACCAATTAATCCAAACTTGGCGTGGATATGACTTATGTTTTCAAAACTTTGACTTATAACCCTACCCTCATGAAAGTATCGTTTTTCAAGTATTGCAATCGTGTTTTGTAGTGGTTGTTCGAATTGATTGGATATGAGTGGAATGTAATTACATGTATTTTTGTGATCTAATCCGGTGATTCGAGGCATTGTCACACAAAATGAAAGACAAAAATATAGTCATGTTTTATAGTCTTTTACTTGTAGCATTTTATTCACATTATTTCTAGTATGTGCCTAAATGTGACAAATGTAGAGTAACGATTAACTCGACCTAGAAATAAAGTCCTAAGAGTTAACCCAAACGCTTCTTAATTTGATTTTGCTCATCCAAACATGTCGAAAAATACATATGAATTATGTATCTCGAATTTTGTTCATGAGATCATTATGCATATGTTTAAAAACGTTTTTAAGTTGTATTAACGATGCAAATCAACAATTTTATTATGTTCCTAACGTGAGTGATTTAAAAATAAAATTAGGATTTTGGTTCGAAATCAATTTTTTGACAAACTCACTAGTGTATGTAAATCCTATGTCTAAGGGAAGCATATTAGTTATGCATTATATCCTAGTAAACCTAATTGTACAAAATTAAAAGAAAAGTGAAAAATCCCCAATTTCAATTTTTGTGTTCATTATGAATCCTAGACTCAAATTGAAAGAAAATAGATGAAATGACTTACAATTGATGATCTTTATGATGTTAGGAATGATTATTAGTGTTGATTTGATCTTCAATTAGTGTTTTGGCGGTTGATTTTGAGTTTTGGTGGTTTGGGTTTCGTGTTCGTCGCACCAGCAGGAAGATGGGGTGTTTGGTTTTGAGTTTTGAAATTTTTTGACAATGTGCAGATAATGGGTGACTGCTGGTGGCGGTCCCATATCGATCAGGAGGCCGCTTGAAAAGGGTTTGGGGCCGCCTGAGATATAGGGGCCGCCTGTATTACAGGTTTTTGGACTTTAAATTTTGACACAAATTTACAAGGAATAGTGACTAATTAATTGGCATTTCGCTAATTAAAAATATTTAACAAGCTTCGGGTGAAGTTGTTAAATTATCACGACACGAAATGAAACGCTAACTAGAATCGAGACTAAAAGAAGGAGAAGCGGACTAACACGATTTATGGAATGTGTTTCATTATTCCTAAACCAAGACGTAGATAGTTAAACGATTCACGTTTAAAGGGTTTAGTAAGGATGTCGGTGATATTGTCGACAGACGGTACTTTTTTGATTGAGATATGACCTTTCTGGACATTATCACAAAGAAAGTAGTGACGTATTTCGATGTGTTTAGTACGAGAGTGTTGCACCGGGTTTTTGTTAAGGTCAATCGCGCCTTTGTTGTCGCACATAATCGGAACATCGTCGAGTCGTACGTCGTAGTCGATGAGAGCTTGTTTAATCTATAGTGTTTGTTAACATGCCTTTCCGGCGCTTACATATTTGGCTTCGGTCGTGGAGATAGCAAGAGCGGTTTGTTTCTTTGAGAACCAAGATGTCAAACAACATCCCACGAACGTACAAATACCGCTAGTGCTCTTTCGATCCACATAATCTCCCGCATGATCAGAGTCGGCATATACTATTGTTTCTATGCCGGTCCCCTTAGGATACCATAACCCTAAGCGCGTAGTGCCTTTAATGTATCAGAAGATACGCTTAACCTCTTCAAGATGAGAGGTTTTGGGAGCCTCTTGGAAGCGGGCACAAAGGCAGACACTAAACATGATATCGGGTCTACTTGCCGTTAGGTATAATAAACTACCTATCATGCCTCGATACTTGGTACTATCTACCGACTCACACTCTTCGTCTTTTGTGAGTTTAGTATCAGAGGATATGGGGGTTTTCATTGGTTTAGAATCTTCTAAGCCAAATTTTTTAAGAATTTCTTTAATATATTTAGATTGATTTAGAAAATAAAATTAAATCTTGTCATAACAAAGAGAGAAACAAACAAAGTTTTACAAAGCTCGTGAAGAAAAAGAACTTGAAAAAGTCATTGCTTTAGAAAATAAAATTAAATCTTTAGATGATATTGTTTACAAAACCGATCAATCAGTTCAAACAATGAATATGCTTAATCGTAATTGTAAAACGAGTTTTGTTAAACCTGAGTTCCTCAAGAAATCTCAAAGAGCGAATCCTCGTCTATATGATATAGGTTGCTACAATGATAATCTTACCTTAATATTAGCTCCTGATTTTGACGAAACGATTCATCTTGCCCAAGAAAGTCGATCAAAATTAAGCGATTTAATCAGACCTTTTGATTATGAAAAGTTGAATAATCTTTATGATTTGTTCGTTTCACAATGTGAAAAGTCGCTTGAACAACGATATTTTTCAGAAAGGTCAAAAATAAGTCATACACTTGCTAAGAATGAAAATTCAAAAGAGTCTTTTAATAAACACACGACTTTGTTAGAAATATGGATGGATGAATCCATTCCATGGGATGAAAAGTGTAAAAGCTCTAAAGAACTTTTCAAAATTAAAAAGAGTGTTGACACGATTTTTGATGGAGTGGAACGTTGCAAACAAACAATCGCTAAAAGGATATATTTTGGTCATATAGATCCATTCATTCAAAATACAATCGAAGGAAATTTTTGTCCCCAAATTCGGAAAATCAATGTTGATTTAGAAAAATTTCACTTGTGTTTAAAAGAGGAAATGGTTGCTGATTTGAGATACTTTAATTCTCTTGAAATGAAGTGGACTTTCTTAAATCTCAAATGGAAACTCAAAGAACACCGTTTTTGAATGAAATTGATCGATTTTCAAGGGAATATTATTATGCTGATCACATGAATGCTATATTTGGTGTGTATACTACTCTCGATGAATTCACTGATTTACAATGTGATTATGTGGACCAAGTTATCAAATGTGAACGTCTTGAAAAAGAGCTTTCAAAAAGTAATATAACGTCAAAGAGTTTTGCAGCACTTCAACAACATGCTATCGATCTTGAACTTGCTTTACAACAATGTCAGGAACAGATAAAAAATGACAAAGCTTTTAAAGAAAATCAGTCAAAAGTATTTTTGAAAGAACGTGAACAATATTTTGAAATTCAAGACTTGAAAGCTCAATTACAAGAAAAAGGAATTGCAATAAGTGAGTTGAATAAACTCATTGAAAATATGAAAGGAAAATTTATGGAAACTAAGTTTGAAAAACCATCAGTTATTCGACAACCGAATGCTTTTAAAAGTCAAAGATAATTAGTTTTAGGTAAACCGACTACTTTTTTAGATTCTCTTGCAAAGACAGATTTTTCAAAGTCAAAGTCAGTTACCACAAATAATGTGTCCAATGATTTTTCAAAACCAGTCACTGCACAGATTTTGCCTCAGAATGTGAAGTCAATTTTAAAGAACACAAATGTGATTGCTCCAGGAATGTATAAAGTGCACACAAAGCCTAATCAAACTAGAACACCACAGTTGCCTCAAGACATTAGGAAAACTAACAAACGCGTGTCTTTCTCTACAGGAGTAATTCCCACTACTAGTGTTAGCAGACCACAGCTTAAGAGCAATCGATTGGAAGATAGAGTCATGCATAACAATAGTGAAGGGAAGAAACAACAAGTAGAAGACCACCGTAGGAATTTTAAGTTTTCTAATAATAAAACGTCTGTAACTGCGTGTAATGACAGTTTGAATGCTAAGACCTCGAATGTAAACTTTGTTTGTGTTACTTGTGGAAAATGTGTGTTGAATGACAATCATGATATGTGTGTTCTTCATTATATTAATGGCGTGAATTCTAGGACTAAAATGCCTATGGCTGTGCCTATTAGTACTAGAGAACCCAAACGAACTGTGAACCAATCTGCTGCAACACCCCTTAAGAGAACAGTTGCTGCAGAATCCACTAACCAAAAACCTAGAAGCACAATTAGGAAGCAATATGAGCAGATTAGTAAGACATGTAGATGGTGGTACTGTAAGATCACACCACCAGGATATAAATGGAAACCTAAGTCTAGAACAGTGAATGTTGAACCAAATGTTAGTATGCATCTAGGAACTAAATCTAGAACTACTAATATTTCAGAACCTACGACTCTTAGGAAATCCACTATATCAAATACTCCATCATCTTCTAATTTCTTTTGCAGCTCGTAGAGATAATTTTATTCATCGTCGACTCTGGGTGAACAAAGCACATGACGGGATATCTCAAGCTTCTAAGTAACTTTGTGGAACAATTTTTGGGTACGGTGAAGTTTAGAAATAATCAAATTGCACCGATTATTGGTTATGGAGATCTGGTTCAAGGGAATGTAACTATCAAAAGGGTTTATTACGTCAAAGGGCTGAATCACAATTTATTCTCCATTGGTCAATTCTGTGATGTGGATTTGAAATTGCTTTTCGGAAGTCTACATGTTATATTCGTGATTTGAAAGGAAATGATCTTCTCACAGGTTCTCGTGGCACAGATCTTTACTCTATCACTCTTCAAGACACATCTGCTCCTAATCCAATTTGCTTAATCGCTAAAGCTACATCGTCACAAGCATGGTTATGGCATCGTCGTCTTTCACATCTAAACTTCAACACCATCAACTTGCTTTCGAAGTATGATATTGTGGCTGGCCTTCCTAAATTGAAATTCGTCAAAGATCATCTTTGTTCTTCTTGTGAGTTGGGGAAAACAAAACATAAGTCTTTCAAGACAAAAACTACTACAAGCTCATAGAGACATTTACAAATTCTACACATGGACTTATGTAGTCCCATAAGGGTAGAAAGCTTTAATGGTAAGAAATATGTGTTGGTAATTGTTGATGATTATTCACGATATACTTGGACTCGCTTCTTGAGATCCAAAGACGAAACACCAGAAGTTCTCATCGATTTCCTCAAACTTGTTCAAAGAGGACTTCATGCTCAAGTAAGAACAGTTCGAACTGACAAAGGCACAAAATTCTTGAATAAAACTCTTCATGCATACTTTGCTCAAGAAGGGATTGAACACCAAACGTCAACTGCTCGCACACCTGAACAAAATGGCATTGTCGAAAGACGAAACTGTACTCTTATTGAGGCTGCTCGAACAATGCTAAGCGCCGCTAAAGTTCCTTTGTTCTTTTGGGCTGGAGAAATTGCCACAACATGTTTTACTCAAAACCGTTCACTCATAATTCCTCGACATGAGCAAACACCTTACCACATCACCAATGGCTAGAAACCGTATGTTAAGCTTTTCACATTTTGGCTCTTTTTGCTACATCTTCAGAGATGGTGAAAATCTTGACAAAATAAAGGAAAAAGGAAATGCGTGTATTTTTGTAGGGTATTCTACAACGTCAAGAGCATACCGAGTATATAACAAGAGAACAAGAGTGATAGTCGAAACCATTCATGTTAACTTTGACTAATTGCCTCATACGGTGTCAGATAATGTCAGTTCTGACCCCGTTCCATAATGTTCGACAATGGCACTTGAACATGCCAGTTTAAGTCCCGGTCCCCAAAGTCAAGAAAATGTTCCTCATTCAGCTGAGACAGTAACAGCGTCAAATGAGCTGATTTGATATTTAG
>BQNB010104131.1:0-23885 GCA_026074375.1 Tanacetum coccineum
TAAACTAGTTTAGTGATCAAAGATATACCTTCTTGTCTTAAACTTTACATTTTTACAAATGTAACAAAACCTTTTTACAAAAAAAAATTATACAAAACATTTTTGTAATAAAAGAAATGTTTTATTTAACTTTATAAATTCAAATCTGGTTTTCCATCCTAAAAGGATCCCACCTTTACCAGAAAAACATTTCCCCACTAAAAGACAAGAAATGAAGCGTCTACCTAGGACGACCCCCAAATAGGTAGGACGGTCCCTAATATATCTGGGACCGTCCCACATTTAAGGGGCTGTCTATAGTAGAGACACTCCTCTCTCTTGCCTATAAATAAGGGACTGTTCCTAGCTATTTTCCAACCTTTTGCACACATTTTTCTCTGTTCTAAATCTCTCTCTACATCTCTCTAAGTCTTTGATCATAAACTTGTTTAATCGTGTTTAACAAGTGATCCATTCTTTATTTACTCAAGTGAAAAAGAAGAACACTCGTATTCTCCACAAACAAAGTGTTGTAGTTTAGTGTGTCTATACTATATGCTTCTAAATTCGATTTCTTTATATCATTCTTGTGTAGTTGTTAGATCCGGATAGTGTATAAGTCCGTTAGTGTTGTATGTGTGTTGGTTAGTATTTTAGGCCTTAAAATACGTTTGTGAAGTGGTAGATTCATTCGAGCTAAGATTAGGACTTGACATTTAGTTTAGTGTTGGAAATTACAAATTAGTATAAGCGACGTGTAACGGTTTTCTTCGCCTAAAGGCAGCTTGTTGACATAATGAAATCTCGAATCGGATACTCGAGGAGTGGAGTAGGGCGAAGAAGAGCTTCATAGCCAAACCACTATAATTCTCGGTGTTGTGGTTTGATTGTTCTATCTCTTTACTCTTATCTTGTCTTTTATATTTCGTAGCTATTATTTATATTATGTTTATATTATTTATACTTAGATAGTGTTCATATATCTTGTTAATTGATCTCACATAAACTAGAATCTAGAATTTTTATAAGCAAATTTTTAAAACGAAAGTTAACGGTGAAACTATTCAACCCCTCCCCCTTCTAGTTTCCACGATTGATATCAGGAGCCATGTCACCCAAGATTTTTGAAATATATTGTATTTTAAAGCTTGAATCGATCTATGGATTCCGAAAAATATCTAGAAAGGCAATCTATGCAAAGACCACCATTTTTGAAAGCGACGGTTTTATTTATTGGAAAATAGATTCGAAACTTATGTGAAATCAAAAGATCTTGATCTTTGGCATGTTATTACTGAGGGTGATTTTCCGCCTATTTAAAAAAATCCGGAAACGAAACAAGATGAGGTTGTCCCATTTGAAAAACAAAATGATGACAGTAAAAAGAGACATGCGAAAATAACGAAGCTAAAATGGTTATTTATAATGCTTTGCCTAGAAAAGAATACGAAAGAATTTTTATGTATAATACGGAAAAAGAAATTTGGAAAACTTTGTTAATCACCCATCAATGTAATAGTCAAGTCAAAGACAACAAGATCGACCTTTTAGTGCAATAATATGAACAATTCATCATTTCCGAAGACGAATCTATAGATAGTGCTTTCGCTAGGTTTAATACTATTATTACTAGTTTAAAAGCTCTTGATGAATGTTACTCTAGGAGAAAATACGTTAGGAAGTTTCTTAGGGCTCTACATCCTAAATGGAGAGCAAAGGTCACAGAGATCGAAGAGTCGAAAGACTTGACATTACTATCACTTGATGAACTCATCGGGAACCTAAAAGTTCATGAACTGATCATCAAGAAAGATTCTGAAATAGTCAAAGGTAAGAAAGGAAATCTCTTGCCTTAAAGGCTAAAAAGGAATCTAGTGATGAAGAAAGTTTGACTTCCGGAAGTGAAGACGAAGAATATGCCATGGCGGTTAGAGACTTCAAGAAGTTCTTCAAGAGAAGAGTTAGGTTTGTAAGACAACCACTGAATGACAAAAGACATTATGTTAGCCTTAAAATATGTTGACTAATACGGAATTACATTAGTTTATTATAGCCGTGTCGAATAAGGACTAGAAACGTCAAGTTAGTATAGTTAGATGACACAAGGGCTATATATATCCCCTCCATACTTCCATGGAGGGGTGAAGATTCATTTTGTATCATATCTTATAGGTGTGTGTGTGTATGTGTGTTTCTCTCCTCTCATCACACACACATCTTTCATTTTCTCTCATTTCTAATAAAATGGCTAAGTACTTATTTAATCCTCCCCGACCTTCGGATCGTTGTTTTTTGGGCTGTATCTTTATGGCTAATAGTTGGTAACAGAGCCTAGGAGGAATTCGTGTTCATGGTTTGCTTATTTTATGGTGTTTGTGGCTTATTAATAAGCTAAAAGCTCACGTCCTTGTTTGGTTTGTGTTCATATGGTATAAAAGCTTGAAACCTTCTTCTATATAATGTTTCTTGCTTATTGTTACATAGATTTAATTGCTTATAACAACACCAAACTGATCTTAAAGCTTATTTTAAGCTTATATGGTTCGTGGGTTTATAGAAAGGGGTGTTTGGTTTTTGCTTATTTGATACAAAGATTGATGTTTTGATGAAACCAACCCTTTATATGCTTATTACTACATATTTCGAAGCTTCTTTGGTGCTAAAACAACTTATTTGAAGAGAAAAATCTGGGTTTGAGCTTGAAGACAGCGGAATATGTATTCTCAATGAATACCGCGGAATGTGTTTGAAGAACCACGAAATGTAACACCTCGGAATGTGACAATGGCCATCGCGGAATGTGCACACTAGCCACTGCGGAATGTGACAATGGCCACCGCGGAATGTGACACTGGCCACCATGGTTTATGTTTCTTCAATATTTTAGCGGTTTATGTTTACAGGGGTTCAAAGTGGCTGAGGTTTGTGACATTTTATGAACAAAAACCCTGCCAATTTTTTTTAAAACTCCTGTGAAATATGTTTAACATAAACACCAAAGCAAAACACAACACTTAATCCTAAAACGATCATTAAAGATTCACTTAAACGACAAATGGCTACATATTTGGATTATAATGACAAGTGATCACAAAGTTTATTTAGTATCCCTTATTTGAGATTAAAGTAGGTTTCACGAAGGCGTCTACTTATTTCATCATCAAGACTTCTACTTTCTACCCCTTTCTTCAAACCCAATCTATCGATTGATGACTTGCTTAAATGTATACGGTTTATGATTGAGACTTGGATTATCTAGTTATACCCGATGTAAGGAGTTACATTGTAGTACTCACGGGTTATAGCTATCACTTAAATGAGTTACATTGTAGTGCTTAGTGTCACACGCAGATGCAAATGTGGATGTTCAAGAGGTGTGGTACTTCTGATACTTTTGATGATGGGTATAGGGTACTTAGAGATTTAATCTTGCACCGTTCTTCAATCAACAACAGTGCAAGCTTAAGTAACAAATTTAAGGGATTTTACTTCATTTTCAAGTTTGGTATATCGGGTTTACTTCACCAAGTGGTCATAGCAATAGCCGACAGAATACAAGGTTGGTAAGTTAGCCAGAGAGTTTAAAGGTTGAGATGTAATAAGCAATTCTTATGGGATCTTATTATGCTATTCCAAAACAATGATACTTCACTGTCTAAGCAAAATTTCAAAGTTCTTCAACGACGTTCATAACTTTTCAAGATTTGTGCTTATGACAAGAACTTCTCGAGTATATAGACGTACACGACAATGATGCTTCCGAGAGTTCGCAACCATCATGGGGGGAAATGTGTACTTTGATGTTACCAGGTTAACTTCTAGGGGGAATTAGTGTATACTACTTCACTTAGTATGGTTTGCGAAGTATTCTGCATACGTGGGAAGAATTGTTGCTGATTTCTTGCATGTACCCCCGATCGAATATTCACCAAGACCTAATGACAAGTAGCAGTAGTATTTGGTATGGGTTTACTTATACAAAATTTTGCTGTGCACGTTAATGACAAGTAGAAGTTGGTAGAAGCTACATCAAAGTTTCAGAATCTGCTCAAGATAGGGATGTTGGTTTGAGGGGAAGCTGATTCAGAAACTTTTCCAAAAAGGAGTCTATGAAGAAAGCTTTTCAAGATATGTTGCATGAATTGGGGGGAAGTTAATCCAACTCATGCATACTATAATGGTTCCAGAACAAGTAAAGACAATGAAGATCCAAGCTGGAGTACAAGTTTCAAGAATAGGAGAACGCAGAAGATATCTTCAGCTTTGGAAGTGCTTTGGAAGACTTTATTTTGTTGTAATTGTACTTGATAGGAACATTGTAAGTAATTCCGTATGTCCACATATTGGGGGAAGATTGTTAGCCTTAAAATATGCTGACTAATACGGAATTACATTACTTTATTATAGCCGTGTCGAATAAGGACTAGAAACGTCAAGTTAGTATAGTTAGATGACACAAGGGCTATATATATCCCATCCATACTTCCATGGAGGGGTAAGGATTCATTTTGTATCATCTCTTGTAGGTGTGTGTGTGTGTGTGTGTTTCTCTCCTCTCATCACACACACATCTTCCCTTTTCTCTCATTTCTAATAAAATGGCTAAGTATTTGTTTAATCCTCCCCGACCTCCGGATCGTTGTTTTTTGGGCTGAATCTTTAGGGGTAACACATTCTAAAGAAGCCGGGACGACAAGAACGACAAAAGTGAAAGGAAGTGTTTTAGATGCGGAGACCAAAATCATCTTATCGGAGAATGTCTGAAACCACCAAGATACAAGAACCAAAGGGCTTTTGTTGGAGGTTCTTGGAGTGATAGTGGTGAGGAAGATGATGAAAAGGCTAAAGAAGAAATGTGTGTCATGGTTCAAGCATCTAGTGAGGTACATTCCAAATCTTCTTACTTTAGTGATGAAAACTCTTCAATAGATGATTTTACTCTAGATAACGAATATAATAAATTATGTAGAACGAGTTTAAAAATAATCCCTAAAAACAAACACTTAAGAGCAATTAGAAATAGTTTAAAAAATGATATTAATAAGCTAAAAAAAGGGTCAAAAAGTTTACAACGTGTCAAAAACTTAAAATTGAAAACAAAAAGCTCAAAGAGGAAGCTTCGAAGCTAACTCAATTTCAAAAGAGGACACACTCACTCAATGAAATGCTAAGTTTCCACAAACCCTCCAGAGATAAAATTAGGTCTAGGTTTTAACTCATTTGAAGCATCAACAAGCGGGACTAAGCAAGTAAAATTTGTAAAATCTCAAACCTCTGAAACAACAGGTGACGCCCCCCAGATTAAATGGGACAGACCCCTGATTGTCCAGTCAGTCCCCAAAATAAATTAGGGACCGTCTGAATTTTTGACAGAACAAGAAAAACCTGTCTCATTTTCAAAATCCAATTTAGGTACATATAATGGTAAATAACGTTAAAGTTCCCGTTGCTAGTGATGATGAGGTTAAATGTTTTTATAAACATTCTTTAAAACTCGGAGTTGGATTTACGAAATGAGATTTTAGGTAAAAAAACTCCACCTCCTATGAGAACTAATAATTCTTGTCCTCGATCTAAAACACCGCAACCAAAGAGAAATCTTGGACGACAAAATCGTTCAAACAATTTTCCCGTAACTTGGAATAACTTCGAACAACAAAGTTACATGCCATGGGGAATTTGTTCTCCACTTCTACATCAATTTTGGACCCATGAGATATTGGGGACCAAATGTTTGAGTTGTTATGTTATATAAATAGATATACCTTGGAATTGATTTGGAGCCCGATGAGTGGATCAAAGATAGTGGATGCACTTAACACATGATAGGCAACCGAAAGCTATTCTCTACCTACAAGGCATATAATGGAGGTAACGTCATTTTTGGCAGTAATTTACGCGGTAACATCATTAGCAAAAGTATGATTTCTCATGATTCTCTAAAGATTGCAAATGTTGAAAATGTAGATAATTTAGGATTTAATTTGCTAAGTGTTAGTCAAATATGTGATAATAAGTGTAAAGTAATATTTTTCGAGCATGATAGTGAAATGACTAAGGATGGAAAGGTCATAGGTAGAGGTATTAGGAAAAGTGGCTTATATGTAATAAAACTAGGAAAGAAGCTTAAAAACAAAATTTGTCTTACAATGATTGACAAAAATTCCACTTTGTGGCATAGGAGATTAGGCCACGTAAATATGCGTCTAATTCAATCGTTAGCATCTAAGGAACTAGTTAGAAATTTACCTAAACTTAAGTTTGATCAACATTTCTGTGATGCTTGTAATCTTGGAAAACAAGCTCACGCTAGTCATAAAGCTAAGAATATGGTCTCAACGACTAGATGCTTAGAACTTTTACACATGGATCTTTTCGGTCCATCCGCCGTACGGAGTTACGGAGGAAACCTCTACACCTTAGTAATAGGTGATGACTATTCTAGGTATACATGGACAAGATTTCTTAAAACCAAAACTAAGGCTTTGAGCAATTTGAAATATTTAGTAGGAAAATACAAAATCAACTAGGATTTCCAATTGTTTCAATTAGGATGGACCACGGTAGGGAATTTGATAATGAAGTGCAATTTGGAGAGTTTTGTAATGCCAATGGTATTACACATAACTTCTCGGCTCCACGCACTCCCCAATCAAATAGTGTGGTAGAAAGGAAAAAAAATGACCCTATAAGAAATGAGTAGAATGATGTTAAATGAATAATCGTTACCATAAAAGTTTTGGTGTAACGCCGTAGATACATCAACCTACATACTTAACTGAATCCTAATTAGATCCATCTTAGGAAAAACACCATATGAACTCTTTAGAGGTAGGAAACCTACTATTGATTACTTTAAAGTGTTTTGAATCAAATGCTTCATTTTAAACACAAAATACTACCTCATAAAGTTTAACCCAAAGTCATACAAATGTGTCTTCCTAGGATACTCCCAAAATAATAAAGCCTACATCATCCTAAACAAACACACAATGAAAATCGAAGAATCACTCAACGTGAAATTCGATGAAACTCCTCCCCCATCTAAAACCTCATACTTGGTGGATGATGATTTAGATGAAGAAGAAGCAATTAAGGTTACCGAAAAGAAAAACTTAGAAAATGACATTGAGGATGAAACTCTAGAAATTGACAAAATCGTCAATATTAAGGAATCTAAAAATCATCCGTTAGACAACATCATAGGAAACCTTAACTAAAGAACCCTTAGGTCACAAGCCCAAGACAAAAGTTATTTCTTTTGTTTTATATTTGCTATTGAACCTAAGAATGTTAGTGATGCATTATAGGATTAAAGCTGATAGTTTCCATGTAAGAAGAATTAAATCAATTCATCTTTAACAATGTTTGAGAGTTAGTACCTTCACCTAAGAATGTTACAATTATAGGAACTAAGTGGGTATTTAGAAATAAGCTTGACGAAAACGGTAACGTGTTTTGGAATAAGGCTAGGTTAGTAGCACAAGGATATAATAAAAAATAAGGAATTGATTATGACGAGACATATGTTCCTGTAGCTAGATTAGAGTCCATTAGGATTTTATTAGCTTATGCTTGTGCCTTAGATTTTAAACTATTCCAAATGGCCATAAAAAGCGCATTCCTAAATGGTTTTATCAATGAGGAGGTATACGTGGCACTACATCTAGAATTCATAGATTTCGAAAAACCTAATCATGTTTACAAACTTAAGAAAGCTTTGTATGGTCTAAAACAAGATCTTAAAGTTTGGTATGATAGATTAAAAGCTTTTCTTATTAAACATGAATATAACATGGGAATGGTAGATAACATACTTTTTACAAAGAAGAAAGGTTCAAACCTCATCATTGTTCAAATATATGTCGATGATATTATATTTTGTTTAACTTGTCAAGAGTTGTGTGATGACTTCGCCAAAATCATGCACGATGAGTTTGAAATGAGCATGATGGGTGAACTAAACTTCTTCCTTGGATTACAAATAAAACAATTAAAAGACGACATTTTATTTAATCAATCTAAGTATATTAAAGAAATGCTTAGGAAATTTGGCTTAGAAGATTCTAAACCAATGCAAATGCCCATGTCCTCGGATACAAAACTCATAAAAGATGAAGAGTGTGAGTCCGTGGATAGTACTAAGTATAGAGGCATGATATGTAGTTTATTATACCTAACAGCAAGAAGGCTCGATATCATGTTTAGTGTTTGCCTTTGTGCACGCTTCCAACAGGATCCCAAAACCTCTCATCTTGAAGCGGTTAAGAGTATCTTCCGTTATATTAAAGGCACTACGCACTTAGGATTATGGTATCCTAAGGGGACCGGTATAGAAACTGTAGTATATGCCAAATCTGATCATGCGGGAGATTATGTTGATCAAAAAATCACTAGCGGTATTTGTACGTTTGTAGAATGTTGTCTAACATCATGGTTCTCGAAGAAACAAACTTCTCTTGCTATATTCACAACCGAAGCCGAATACGTAAGTGCCAGAAAGGCATGTCAACAAGCACTATGGATGAAACAAGCTCTTATCGATTATGACATGCGACTTGACGACGTTCTGATTATGTGCGACAATAAAGGCGCGATTGCCTAAAGCAAAAATCCTGTGCAACACTCGCGGACGAAACACATCGAAATACGTCATCATTTCCTTCGGGACAATGCCCAAAAAGAAAACATATGCATCGAAAAATTTCCATCTGAAGATAACATCGCCGACATTCTTACTAAACCTCTTAAGCGCGAATCGTTCAATTATCTTTGTCCAGGTCTAGGAATGATGGAACACATCTCGTAAAACTTTCTCTTTCTTTCTACTAATCTCGATTCTAGGCTATTTCTATTCTACACGTCATGAAAACTTAACTATTTCATCCGAAGTATTTTAAGTATTTTTAATTCGCGAGACGCAAATTAAAATGTCACTCCTTCTGAAAACTTTGTCAAAAATTAAGCATAAAAACCTTCGACTGGTGACGGTCCCTTAAATACTGACGGTCCCATATATATCAAGGACCATCTGTAGCAGACTCTACATTTTCATTTTTATTTTTCATTATCATAAACCAAACACACCCCTCTCTTTGTCTTGCTGTGACAGTCGAACCAAGAACACCCCAAAATCAAAAGTCAACCATTAAAACTTTAATTAAAAGCAAAATCATCAAGGAAAACATCATACACAACAACAATTGTAAGTAATTTCATAAACTTCTTCCTTTATCCGAGTCTAAGATTCTATTAAGCATAAAATAAAAAAATTGGGGCTTTTCAAATTTTCATGTATTCTTATGCAATTAAGACTAGGAATATACAATGTAAAACTATTATGCTTCCCTTAGATATATGATTTGCATAATTGAATGTGTTTGGAAAAAATTTAAAATACGTAAAACCCCCAAATCATTTTTGAAAAATTTCTCACGTCTAGGAATATCATAAAAATGTTTTTGTGCATTTTTAATACATTCCAAAAACCTTTTTGCACTCATGAATTATGAACTCATGATTGTTGATCAAAATATATATTCAATATATTTTTCGACACGTTCGGTTGAGCAAAATTAATTTAAGGAGTGTTTGGGCTATCTCATAGGTTTTTTTAGATTCGAGATAATCGCACCTCCACATTTGTTTCATATAGACACACACTAGACATCAATTTTGATGTTTTGTTCTCATTTTATATATACATATACATATTCGTTAAAAACTTCATTTTGTAGTTGATAGGTCAAATTATGTCACATGCCGAACTTGAATTAACTAAAATCTACATTCTACAAATTTCAAACGAAAAATATATCTCTACTCAACTAAAACCTATTATTCAAAATTTAGAGTCTAGGACAATCTACGAAGGTCGTGTGGTCTCTTCGGAATACATTAGACATGATTTCATCAAACAATGTTTCAAGCAATCCAACTTCAATGTCTATATAAGTTGACAAAGAAATATGTCCTAGATTCTTATTGGAACTATATTCTTCGGCTGAACTCATAAGAAACAATGACCAAACACTCTCTCTAAAATTTTTGGCACTAAATAGACCATTAAATATCTCTCTTGAATACCTCGCTCACATTCTTCAAACCCCGTTAAGAGGGTAATGTGTCCACTCAGATGAGTGTTCTCTTGAGTCTTTAGGTGCAAATCAAGAAATAGACAGTCCTTACCAAACCAACATTCCAACACCAAATGAAATCAAATACTTCATCACAATCAATGGACAAACCAAAAATCCTAACAAAATTCACAAACATGAACTTCATCAAGACATGAGATCTTTAGATGAAATCATCCGCCAAAATGCCTTAGGTGTTGGAGAAAACTCCAATTTTCTTTCGGCTTCATCATGTCACATGATATATTGTATTATGATAAGCAAACCCCACAATTTCACTTACTTTTTAGCTAAACGAATTACAAACGTTAAAAATCAACCCAACTCACCAATGCCTCATGGCATGTTGCTTATTTGTCTTTATGACCACATCATATTAATGCAACCGCAACTCTAAAAATCCAAATACTTATCCTATCCCCATACCATGGCACCTATGGAACACTCCGATGAGTTTTACAACAACGCTTAAACATCAACAAATGAAGATGAGTATGATGCTTAAATGGTTAACAATGTCATTTAGGAAGAACTTATTTAGCCATGCTAGGACTTATCTTTATTCATTATTTACTATGATGAATATTTGCTACATAGACGTATTGGCACTTTGATAGTATGTTTGACACATAATTATGGCAAATTGGTTTACCTTTGATGATTATTTCAATTTTGTCATCCTTAAGTTGTATGTAATACCTCGTAAATTTAGGTCAATATTTTTAATCCATATTCTATTATTTATGTTACTTTTGAGTAAAATTTATTGTTACAATTAACTGAATAGGTTGTCTCGCGTTCGTAATAAAACGTTTATTAAACTCGAATCCGACTTTAGACTAAATATAAGTCTACGTGCTCTACATATTTTTATTATTTCAGAAAAGTATCCCACATGTTATAATTTTATTTTTATCATATTCGTTTTCGCTTTGTGGTTCCGCCTAAACTTTTACAATATTTTACGTCTTTTCCCGTTGGCCCCAAAAATACCCACTTATTTAAAATCTATACAATAATTAACTAAAACTCTTTCCAATTTCACCCATTAAAAACGAATAACCACATGGACAGTGGTGGCATCTTAGAGCATCTCCAATGGGAAAAACAACCAATGACTTTTTATAATTTTAAAAAGCTTTTTGAGTGTGTTTTTCCCATTGGAGACAAAGCTTTTTTGATAGCTTTTTACAATGACTTGTTAAACAAGAAGTCATTTGTAAAAGCTATAGTCATTTAATGTCTTATGCATTTAATGCATTAAATGCAAAAAGCTATCAAAAGCTTTTTGCATTAAGGATGCTCTTAGTTGTCTCATTATCATTTTCTTTCGGACACATGTCCAATTCATATGCATGTCATTAATCAAACAAATACACTTTAATTTTCTCATAGTTATCTTCACCGTCCTAATTGTTCTCTTGCTCCCTTATGAGCTGAATACCATAGCCAAACAAAAACACCAATACTTATAAATTTTTAGTTAAAATAATCACAAGTTCTGGTATATAGTTTGTGACTGAGGCACGGTGCCTGGTTGTTCGAGTTTTGGAAGTGGGTCACGTCACCTTGACCAAGTTGTGGCTCATGTTCGAGTTAAAAGGTTCTAGTTGTTTGCTCGCGGGTTGGAGTTGGTGACAAGGCGTATGATTTGGGTTTGCTTGGGTTTATATCAACTGGTTTGCGTTCGGGTTTTGGGTTCTATTTAGTATCGTTGTATCTTGTGTTCGTGTTTATGTTCGTTCCAGTTCGCCATCATGGCTCGCGTTTGGGTTCCGTTCGAGTTCAGTTATGGTCATTCGAGTTTGGAGTCTGCTCGCGGTGAATACGATGTGTATGTTCGGGTTGAGTTTTGGTTAGTGTTCGTAATTAGAGTAGGGTCTCGTTGTTCGAGTTGGGCCTGTTGGGATTGATCGATCTGTTTGAGTTCGAGCTAAGGGTTGTGAGATTGAGTTGCGGTTCATACGTAGTTTATCAGTTTGGTCTGTCTTTGGTTCGCTTAGTTGATCGTGACGTTTGGGTTTTGGGTTCACGACGGTAATTGATGGTGCCGCTTTATTGTCCGTGATCATGTTCGAGATGGTGTTCATACCCATGTGGTTTGATGTGCTATCCTCTTCCTAATAGTAGCGATGAATGATCATTGTGGTCGATTACGATGTGAACGAGTTCGGGTAAGAGGTTTTGGTTCATTTGCTGGAGGTCCGAGTTCGTGTATGGAGTTCCTAGTCTATCATGCTAAATGCGACCGGTCCCTGTTCATGTTGTTCGTACTCATGTTCGCGGCCATGCTTATTTTTGGGTTCACGTTGAGGATTTCTATAGTCGAGTTCGTTTTCGTGATCATGCTGAAGTTGGTGTTCATACCCACGTGGTCTTGACATGCTATCGTCTTGCTCATGGGTAAATTTTCAAGCTAAAATTAATAATCATATGTCATCTATAATAACTACTATAAATGTTAGTCTAATGTTAATATGGTATATAAATAGAAGAGGATGTCACTCTATTTTGTTTTCCAACATTCTACTCTCTAAGATCCTTGTGTGTATCAAAGACATAGCTTGTATAAATGAATAATTTTGTGTGTACAAATAATTTGTATATCCGTTTGTATATGACTATATGTATATGTAGCCTTAACATACAAAGAATAATGCATGTCTTGTTTAATTCTAATTTACCTACAAAAAAGAAATGCATTACTGTCGAATAACACTATGATGAACTAAAAACAAATATTGTATGAAGTGGATCATCAAATTAAAGAAAGTATTGTAGTAAAAGATGGGTCAAGAAATGGCAGTCCACACCTTCACGTACGTGACTTTGCCAACTTTCAAATTATTTTCGAACAAGTCCTCAAAGTTTTGATAACTATCAAGTTTTACCCCAATTTTAATAAATAAATATGTGGATTAAAATAATACTAGTAGATCATTAAGCAAATAAAAGGAGGAACTTTGAAAAAGTCTAGCAACAAAGTTCACGTGGGTTTGGTATTTCTTTTTGATATTTACGGTTCAGCCCTTTATGGTTTGACGAGTAGCACTTTTGGTCCCTATTCATTTTATACTCTTCAAAACTAGTTTGAAATTATAAGTCTAGTTATTTTGTCTTTAACATAATTATGTTTATAAGATGTACGTCTCAAAAGTTATAATCAATAAAAAAACTTTATAAAAATTTATTTGCATTTATTCGTGTAATATTTATAAATCCTAAGACGCAACTTTATTTTGCTTCTAGGATTTCTCTCGGCTTCTCGACGTTTATTCTCGATATCTTTTATCGCATTTTTTAAAGGTGAGTTCATAGCCCCAACTTTATTTAATTGTTTTATAAACTCTTTGGGGTGAGATACATGCTAAAACATCTATTTACGGAAAATAAATTTCAAAACTGTATGCTTTCCTGAATATATTATTACTTGTGTCTAAGTCCCTTCATGCCATAAGTCCCCCCACATCATGGACCATTAATCACTTGTGTGTGAACGCGAATATTGTGGATAGGCGTATCAGGATTGACGAATCCCGTTTGTATTAGCCAGATAGGTAACCAAACGCACTATATTTGTAACTCTAGGTATATGGCAATTACCTACACGGGGCCATTATTATCCTATATATCATTATTGATATATACTCTCAGTTTTGAGTGCCATGAGCTTAGATGAATATCTATTTATATGATGATTGTATTCGTTGCAATTATTACTATAACTCTGAAAACTTGATTGTCCATTACATAAACTTATGAATTCACTCAACAATTTTGTTTACTTTTTAGCATGTTTTATCTTAGATCTTTCAGGTATTTTTACTCGAGTGGAAGCCGCACAGATATGTACTTTGGAGACTCTACAGTTTATACATTTGATAAAACTTCTTTTGAAAATACTGTGTTTGTAAAGAATTTCTATTATTACATTCGATGAAAATTTATCTAAATATTTTGTCATGATTAAACACTTGTGTTATTTTGAAACTGTTGGGACCTGTTTACAAACTCTGATGTTTTAATGTATCGAATGTGAAATATTTTAAAATGTATTTTAAAAATGTCTCATTTTAGAGGTCGTTCTCCGTGACTTGTACTTCTTGTGCCTTGAAGTCTCACCCCCGGTTACCTTTCCACTGCAGTATGATTTTGGGGGTGTGACAGATTGGTATCAGAGCACTATTCATAGAGAACTGGGTCGTTTTCAAAACCTAGACTATGACTATTTTTCAAAATTTAGAGTCTCTCTTTGTTTTATCCGATATCCGTGCGCGCGTACTTCCTGGTTTCCCATATTTATCCCTCGAGCATCAATACTAGTATTATATAAGGATATTTATATAAGTACTCTATCTGCTTTTCGATCTCATATGCTTGTTTGCGATATTATTGCTTCTTGTTTATATAAAGGTAATTTATATAAATGTCGACTATTTTTGATCTCTTATATCTACTTTCCAGAGCATCACTATATTTTTATATAAGGTTTCTCTATATGAATAGTAAAACTCTGCTAAGACATTGTGAGTGACACAATGGTCTCGTTTATTTTCAAGACGTTGTGAGAAATACAACGCTCTCTAAAACCTTCTTAAGACATTGTTAGCGATACAATGGTCTCTAGAACTTCACATTATTTTTCCATAATATCATTTTCGATGATATTGAAACTCGACATAGTTTGTCGACCCCATTGGTTATTTTACTATTCGACTCCGAGTTAAACACTTCTTTACTTATAAGAACCAATAAGATTATTCGCAAATGTCTATTCAAGACATTGTTTTAAATTCTGAAGAGTAACTGGATTTGTTATAAATGAGTCCATATCATTCTTGAAGAACTTTTCGATACTTTCTGACCTTATTTTTGAAATCATTTCTATTATAGGAATTCTTTTTCTTGGGTTTTTCAAACTTTGGTCATATGAATGATCACATGACTTAACTTTATCTTTCGTTGCTTCATCCCAATTGTCATTTTTCTCGAATAAACGAATGAGTCTAGTAGCTTAAACCTCATCTATAGCTTTACTATCGACTTAATAGTTTTCAGTCATGGAAGTTTTTGACGCGATTGAGAAAATTGTCCATATTCCCTTGTAGAATGATGACATACTCAAGGCTCATGGACAACAACCCAAAGAAAATTTGGAACCCATTACGACAATTAACTTGTTGCATTGTATATGGCCCTTTCGAACACCTACTTTTAAAACGCGACTCATTAACGAAATATTCTTTTCTCCTTTTCTCCTTGTAATTTTGGAGAATTATACCACCAAGAAGACAATTACTAAAGTTCAGCAACTATCAAGCGACTCATAGCTCAACGTATGGCTGACATGCTCTTTCGCCTAGAACGAAATGAGATCTGAGATACCGAGAACGAATCGTGCATAAAGACCCTTGAGACAAACCACACTAATGAAGGACCATGTCTTTCGACTAGAACATCATTGGGTACGACACCACCAGCAGCCCTCACTCCGAAGAGAGAATCTTGATCATCATAGTTAATAATGACCTTTTAACATTTCTTTGAGAACTTTTGATGTATTATTTGCTTTGTGGTACAAATATTTCTACCCCCTCCAATAATTAATTGTTTGTACAATTAATTTCCCATATCCCATCTTGACATCCTTGATATACCATTTCCTTAATATGCACTTATTTTAGCCATTTGGTATTGACTCTCTTTAATAATTAATTGTTTGTACAATTAATTCACATATCTTGTTTAGCATCCTTGACATATTGTTTCTTTGAGATATGCCTCTTTCAATTATTGGTATTAATACTCTCGTTTGCATCAATTAATTTTACGGATGACTCTCTATAGTCTTCCAGTTCATAATTTGATAAAACAAATGACTATCTACATCTATTTTGTTGATCAATTGACTCTTTCATTTGCTTGATTATTCATACATATGATTTTTCATACCTCTTTGATTCGTAATTTGTTTATACGGATCATTCCTTATATTTATTCCTTTGATCTTTATTACATTTGTACATATGTTCTTTTGCGTACTCTTTTAAGTCGTTGACATATTCATACTTTACATGCTCGCGATATCTTATATTGTTTCTTCGTATACTCTCAATTATTCCTCTCGCGACATTATGACTATATTTTTTTTTATGATCTAATGATTCCTTCGTTGCATTGATTGTTGGTGATCTGTTTCTTTATTCATAAAATATTTAATCTCTCTTTTAGGATTCTCAAAAATCCTAAATATCAAACTTATTATAACTTCTTTGTATTAGCATTCACCTCCTTTGAAGATTAATAATTTATCTGATTCCTCCGTTCGCATTGATTATCGGTACAAATTCATTTTTTGATCTTGATATGTATTGTCACTTGATATATCCTCCGTTGATCATCAGTATGATATGTTAATTCTTTGTTTTCATTTTCCTTCTCATCAGTACAAATATTCAATCCTTTCATTAAGGATTTTCAAACAATTGATCCATACCTATTTGTACATCGCAGACATTTTATGTAATAACTATTATTTACTTAATATTTGTTTGCTACCTCATAAACAATATGGTTTATACTATTTAACTTTAAGAAATATATCATTGGTTTGACGAATATGAGCATTGTATCGTTAGTCCTTAATTTTACATAGCCTGATCACCTATATATAATTCAGGAAGGACCATGCTATGCTGAGAGTAGTCATCTTAAAATTTTGTTGAAATCAATTTTCTATTTATTTCAAAAGAGGAAAAAAAATTGTGTGCGTATACATAATTATTGCAAGTACCCACACCTTTCTCGAACACCTCGCCAGCTGTCGGCACTAGTTGAACTCTGGGGACCAGAGTTCCCTTAGGGGAATCGACTGTAATACCCCGTAAATTCAGGTTAATATTTTTAATCCATATTCTATTATTTATGTTACTTTTGAGTAAAATTTATTTTTATGATTAACTGAATAGGTTGTCTCGCGTTCGTAATAAAACGTGAATACGACATTAGACTAAATATAAGTGTACGTGCTCTACATATTTTTATTATTTCAGAAAAGTATCCCACATGTTATAATTTTATTTTTATCATATTCGTTTTCGCTTCGTGGTTCCGCCTTAACTTTTACAATATTTTACGTCTTTTCCCGCTGGCCCCAAACATACCCACTTATTCAAAATCTATACAACAATTAACTAAAACTCTTTCCAATTTAACCCATTAAAAATGAATAACCACATGGACATTGGTGGCATCTTAGTTGTCTCATTATCATTTTCTTTGAACACATGTCCAATTCATATGCATGTCATTGATCAAACAAATACACTTTAATTTTCTCAGAGTTATCTTCACCATCCTAATTGTTCTCTTGCTCCCTTATGAGCCGAATGCCATAGCCAAACAAAAACACCAATACTTACAAATTTTTAGTTAAAATAATCACAAGTTCTGGTATATAGTTTGTAACTGAGGCACGATGCCTGGTTGTTCGAGTTTTGGAAGTGGGTCATGTCACCTCGACCAAGTTGTGGCTCGTGTTCGAGTTAAAAGGTTCTACTTGTTTGTTCGCGGGTTGGAGTTGGTGACAAGGCGTATGATTTGGGTTTGCTTGGGTTTATATCGACTGGTTTGCGTTCGGGTTTTGGGTTTTATTTAGTATCGCGGTATCTTGTGTTTATGTTTATGTTCGTTCCAGTTCATCGTCGTGGCTCGCGTTTGGGTTCCGTTCGAGTTCAGTTATGGTCATTCGAGTTTGGAGTCTGCTCGCGGTGAATACGATGGGTATGTTCGAGTTGAGTTTTGGTTAGTGTTCGTAATTAGAGTAGGGTCTCGTTGTTCGAGTTGGGCCTGCTGGGATTGATCGATCTGTTTGAGTTTGAGCTAAGGGTTGTGAGATTGAGTTGCGGTTCATACGTAGTTTATCGGTTTGGTCCGTCTTTGATTCACTTAGTTGATCGTGACGTTTAGGTTTTAGGTTCACGACGGTAATTGATGGAGTCGCGTTAATGTCTGTGATCATGTTTAAGATGGTGTTCATACCCATGTGGTTTGATGTGCTATCGTCTTACTAATAGTAGCAATGAATGATCATTGTGGTCGATTACGATGTGAACGAGTTCGGGTAAGAGGTTTTGGTTCGTTTGCTGGAGGTCCGAGTTCGTATATGGAGTTCCTAGTATATCATGCTAAATGCGACCAGTCTCTGTTTATGTTGTTCGTACTCATGTTCGCAGCCATGCTTATTTTTGGGTTCACGTTGAGGATTTCTATAGTCGAGTTAGTTTCCGTGATCATGCTCAAGTTGGTGTTCATACCCACGTGGTCTCGACATGCTATCATCTTGCTCATGGGTAAATTTTGAAGCTAAAATTAATAATCATATGCCATCTATAATAACTACTACAAATGTTAGTCTAATGTTAATATGGTATATAAATAGAAGAGGATGTCACTCTATTTTGTTTTCCAACATTCTACTCTCTAAAATCCTTGTGTGCATCAAAGACCTAGCTTGCATAAATGAATAATTTTGTGTGTATAAATAATTTGTATATCCGTTTGTATATGACTATATGTAGCCTTAACATACAAAGAATAATGCAGGTCTTGTTTAATTCTAATTTACCTACGAAAAAGAAATGCATTACTGTCAAATAACACTATGATGAACTAAAAACAAATATTGTATGAAGTGGATCATCAAATTAAAGAAAGTATTGTAGTAAAAGATGGGTCAAGAAATGGCAGTTCACAGTTCTACGTGCGTGACTTTGCCAACTTTTAAATTATTTTCGAATATGTCCTCAAAGTTTTGATAACTAGCAAGTTTTACCCCAATTTTAATAAATAAATATGTGGATTAAAATAATACTAGTAGATCATTAAGAAAATAAAAGGAGGAACTTTGAAAAAGTCTAGCAACAAAGTTCACGTGGGTTTGATATTTCTTTTTGATATTTACGGTTCAGCCCTTTATGGTTTCACGAGTAGCACTTTTGGTCCCTATCCATTTTATACTCTTCAAAACTAGTTTGAAATTATAAGTCTAGTTATATTTTCTTTAACGTAATTATGTTTATATGATGTACGTCTCAAAAGTTATAATCAATAAAAAAAAACTTTATAAAAATTTATTTGCATTTATTCGTGTAATATTTATAAATCCTAAGACGCGACTTTATTTTGCTTATAGGATTTCTCTCGGCTTCTCGACGTTTATTCTCGATATCTTTTATCGCATTGCTTAAAGGTGAGTTCATAGCCCCAACTTTATTTAATTGTTTTATAAACTCTTTGGGGTGAGATACATGCTAAAACATCTATTTACGGACAATAAATTTCAAAACTGTATGCTATCCTGAATATATTATTGCTTGTGTCTAAGTCCCTTCATGCCATAAGTCCCCCCCACATCATGGACCATTAATCACTTGTATGTGAACGCGAATATTGTGGATAGGCGTATCGGGATTGACGAATCCCGTTTGTGTTGGCCAGATAGGTAACCAAACGCACTATATTTGTAACTCTAGGTATATGGCAATTACTTACACGAGGCCATTATTATCTTATATATCATTATTGATATATACTGTCAGTTTTGAGTACCATGAGCTTAGATGCAATAATATCTAATTATATGATGATTGTATTCGTTGCAATTATTACTATAACTCTGAAAACTTGATTGTTCATTACATAAACCTATGAATTCACTCAATAATTTTTTTGACTTTTTAGCATGTTTTATCTCAGGTCTTTCAAGTATTTTTGCTCGAGTGGAAGCCGCACATATATGTACTATGGAAACTTTACAGTTTATACATTCGATAAAACTTCTTTTAAAAATACTGTGTTTATAAAGAATTTCTATTATTACATTCGATGAAAATTTTATCTAAACATCTTGTCATGATTAAACACTTGTGTTATTTTGAAACCGTTGGGACCTGTTTGCAAACTCTGATGTTTTAATGTATCGAATGTGAAATATTTTAAAATGTATTTTAAAAACGTCTCATTTTGGAAGTCGTTTTCCGTGACTTGTACTTCTTGTGCCTTGAAGTCTCACCCCCGGTTACCTTTCTGATGCAATCTGATTTTGGGGGTGTGACATTGTGATTGCATGCTTTTTTGTCTTTTCTTCTTAGTTGTATAATGCATGCTCATTATGCATTTTGTTGATCATCTATGCCTTTATTTGATCACATGTTAGGACTAACTTAGCTAGCCTACATGTTTTGATGTTTAGCTAGCCTTAATGATCTTGAGGTATATGAGTTGCTACAAAAAACCACCTTTGTTATTACCTTTTTCTGCACAGACTTGAAAAACAGGAAAAACTGGGAAATTTTCATAACTCTCAGTAAACAGCCCCTAGATATAGGTGACAACCCCTAAGATATCAAGGACCATCCCCGTATTTATGGGACTGTCTATAGTTGTAACACCCCCAAAATATGGCAGTAGAAATGTAACCGGGGTGTTACTTCATAATACACAAACACAAGATACAATAGAACGACCTCTATATGAGTCATTTAAAAAGTAGACCATTTGATAAATTTAAAGCAAACCAAGTTTTCAACCAAATACAATAAGAATTTGTAGTACAAAATGTTAAGTAGTTTAAAAGACATCAAAATGATCCAAGTTATGCAGCGAAAGACTTCATAGATGCGACTCCAGATGCAAGCCATGTAAGAACTTAAGAACATGAGAAATACATGCTTAAAAATGTCAGCATAAAGTTGGTGAGTTTATAGATTTAAGTAAAGTATTTACGAGAATCCAAAAGTGTTTAGTGGCTACTGCTTCACTTATAATATCATAGAAAGTGTTTTGTGACTACTGCTTCACTCATAGTATCAAGAAAAGTGTTTTGTGACTAGTTCTTCACTCATAGTATAATTAAAAGTATTTAGTAACTACTGCATCACTCATAGTATCTTGAAAAGTGTTTTGTGACTACTGCTTCACTTACAGTATCATGAAAAGTGGTTTGTGACTACTACTTCACTCCTAGTATCATGAAAAGTGTTTGTGACTACTTCTTCACTCACAATATCATGAAAAGTGTTATGTGAATACTGCTTCACTCACACTATTAGGAAAAGTGTTTTGCAATTAGTGACATTCAATAAAAATAGTATGGACCACAAGATTTCAAGTGTGTATGACATGTAACACATACAATGACGAGTTTGTAAACGAGCATGTAAAAGAGTCTGTAACCGAGCAAGAAAATAAGTTTGTAAACGAGCATGTATTCTCCCTCAAAAATAGTTCAAAACAAGTAAAATAGGGGCTATGAGACTCACCTTAAGTAAAGTAGTGACTCGAGAAAAATAATCATACTCATAACATGCAACGAATCCTAACCGCAACAATGATGGATGAATATGGATGCTTAATGATGTAATAATTCCCCAAAATAACTATAAAACCCAAGTTTTGAAGCACCAAACCCTAATCTTTTGTAAAACCCTTAACCAAATCTTGAAAACCCATGTTTCTTGTGGTTGTTGCTGCATTTTTAGTTAGGAGGGGGAGAGAAAAGTATGTTTAAAGTGTAAGAAATGAAGAGTGTTAGGTAGTTGCTTATAGAGGAACACTTAGGGCATGTTGAATGGTCATACATGGAGTCACATGGGTTTGTAACTCTTGAAAAGGGTATGGAATCTTGTGAATCTCATTTGAGAGGTTATAGGGAGGGTTTTGGTCATGATTATGGCAGTCTAGGGGGAGGGAGGAGTCATTTTGAGAGGACTTGTCCATAATTGGTGCTTGGTGTTGTGTTTAACATAATTTAGGATAATATGGAAGATGTAAATTAGAAAGAAAGTATTGGAGTTTCCCTTTTAGGATGGGCTGATTTTGGGGTTTAAAAAGGGAAGTGAAAATGGTTTTTGAATGCATAAATACTGATAGATGTGTTATTACAAAGGTGGTGATGTATTAGGTAAGTTGTGCATGCATACAAGTATCAAAATGCAAGTTTAAGTGACTTACGTAAAAGTTTTAAAATTATATGCATATGAAATCTAAAACATGCTTATTATAATGATAACATACTATTTATGAGTAGATTACACTTCGTCTAGAGTCGTTATGCGTTCAAAGACGTTTTTTGCAGTTTGCGGGATCACTTTTCGGTTTTAGGTTAAATCAAGTTTTCACGTGTTCAAAGTAAAATATTTCAAGTTTATAAATAAATATGAATCCTAAAATTGTCAGTTGCCACGGTCTTCCTTTGTTAAATGAATTTTGTCTTGAAATTCGGTTGGTGGTATCCGGGGGTGAGGTGTCTTGATGATCAGAATGCGGTTTTGTTTTTACTGTTTGATTTCTTAGTCTATAAGTTCCACCGATTCCTTGATAAAATGAAATTTGTCATTGAATTGAATTTCCTCCCATGGAATGACGAGTGATTCATTTGATAAGTACTTCTTCAGGTTAGAGACGTGAAACGTGTTGTGAACGCTGATGAGTTCTTGTGGTAGCTCAGATCGATAAGCTACAGGGCCAATCCTAAATTGTCTGATATACTTTGGGTTTGACTTTCCTTGTTTCCCGAAACGTATCACGCCTTGCCATGGCAAAACTTTCAATGTGACCTTATCTCCGGCCTAAAATTCTAACGGTTTATGCCTTACGTGTGCGTAACTCTTCTGACGATCACGAGTGGTGTGCAATCTGTTTGCATCCGAATGATGATCTCATTCGTTTCATGAATAAACTTCTGGTCCAGTGAGTTGACTATCTCCAATCTTGTTAGGATCACATAAATGGACCCGAACAAAGAAGCTTCGGTCACTCGAAGATACAAGACAAAAGTCTAGCTCGTTAGTTGATTAATTAATTAATGTTTATTAATGTAATTGGGCTGACAAAGAAAAAGCCTGAAAGGCCCAACAAAAGCCTAGAATGGGCATAACCTTGTTAGTATAAATACACCTAGTTTAGTCAAAAATTAGGTTAGAGAGAGATTTAGACATTTTTTAGAGATAATTTAGCTACTCCATTATTATTTTTCATTGTTTAGGGGTTTGTAGCAACTCTTGTTTTCTTTCAATCAAAAGTTCTTTAATGTTTAATCTTTTATTGCCATTGATCTTGTGATTTCATCCATGGAATGATCTAGGGATCCTACAATTGGTATCAAGAGCCTACAAGATTGATGTATTGATTTGGTTTTGTATTTTTTTCTATTGATTTCAAAAAAAAGAGGTTTATGTTTTTTGATTATTTGTTTGTTTTAATTCTTGATTCAAAGATGGTTTATGTTTAATCTAATATCATTCAAACCATCTTGTTAGCAATCAACGATCTCGTGATTTTCTTTTGTTCATTCTTTTTGTTTCGAAAAGTAGTAAAAAAAAGGGGGTCTTTGGTTTCGTGTTTTTGTGCTCACCGAACGAGTCATTCGATTTAGAGCGATCGAACGAGTGGAAAACAAAAGGATCGAACAAGGGAGGATCGAACAAGCTTCAACAAGATACGATCGAACGAGTTCAAGTATTCTAGCATCGAACGAGTCTAAGTCGTCTAGCACCGAACGAGTGTATTCTTAGAGCGATCGAACGAGTGGAAAACAAAAGGATCGAACAAGGGAGGATCGAACAAGCTTCAACAAGATACGATCGAACGAGTTCAAGTATTCTAGCATCGAACGAGTCTAAGTCGTCTAGCACCGAACGAGTGTATTCTTAGAGCGATCGAACTAGAGGTTCGAACAAGGGATCGAACTAGGGGAAATAAAGGAGGATC
>BQNB010104132.1:0-23884 GCA_026074375.1 Tanacetum coccineum
TTATATATTTAGACCTGGGATGAATGTGTTTCTCTTGTCTACCTTACTTGTTTTGGACTTCGGAATACGTACTTAGTCCACCACTACTTCGATCTTGTGGTCCACTACTGAACATTTCTAGAT
The DNA here is from genome assembly GCA_026074375.1 of Tanacetum coccineum. NCBI lineage: Eukaryota > Viridiplantae > Streptophyta > Magnoliopsida > Asterales > Asteraceae > Tanacetum > Tanacetum coccineum. The sequence goes on from BQNB010104132.1 coordinate 124, forward strand.
TTATTAAATCACTACTTGGATTTCGGAAATAACACTTTTTAACGCTACTTTTTCTAATGAAATATTTCTTGAATTATTTCAACACTACTTTTACCTAAACCTATGAATTCACCAACATTATTGTTGACGTTTTAGCATGTATTTTCAGGTTACTATTTTGCTAGTGGAGCATTGGGAGCATTCGAGTCGCGCGGATATATATATTTTGAAGGCTTAATAACTTGAGTACCATTTGAAAAATGTTTTTCTGTGCATTATAAATGGGATCCTTTGTAAACTCTGATTTTAATATATCAAATGTGAAATTTATCTTAAAACGTCCCTTTTGAGGTCGTTTTCTGTGACTTGTGTTTTGTACCCTGAAGTAGCACCCCAATGTTACCATTCCGCTGCGTTGTCCTGATTTTTGGGGGTGTTACACATAATTAGGTCCTTCCTTTGCCTGATCACTCCAGTCATACCCACCAAGACCATCACATGACACCAAAGCTGTGGAAGTGGATATTTCCACAGGCACAATCCTTATTGTGCTTTCCTTATTCTTGTAGTCTTGATTTCTTGGAGCTTTGTATTCTTTAGCAAAATGTCCATTCTTGTGGCAGTTATAGCACTCCACTTTAGACTTATCAAAGCCAACAGACTCATTTCCATTGATAGTAAGCTTCTTATTTGTATTCTTTAACAACCTTCTATCCCTCATAGTCAACATAGCCATTTGCCATCTCAAATCCATCTCTTCCAAATCATCTATATGGATTTGTTGCAAGTCCTCATGTGCAAGTTGAGGATTATTTGGTTGACTAGCAAGGAATGCAAAAATAACAACATCACTTAAGTTGTCAATATTAGAAGCATTAACTTGAGTATTAGCAGTAGAAACTCCATTAGCAATATTAACTACTTGAGCAGTACTAACTGCTCTATTAGTGCTGCTATTGTTGTTATTTGAAGAGGACACAAAAGCCATGTTCTGTGTGCTTGAACTTGAGCTAGACATCCTTTTGACTTCTGGTTCATACACTTTAAGGTTTTTGTAGAGATCATCCATGATCATTGTATCCAAATCAGTTTTATTCCTCCACACAACAACATGTGTCTTCTACTCAGGTGACAAACTTCTTAATAGCTTCTGGTTTACATCTTCTTGTGAAATTGTTTCTCCCAAAAGCTCCAACTGACTCACAAGCTTTTGAAGCCTATCAAAAGTTTGATCAAGCATCTCTGAGCTTGGAGCAGTAAATTTTTCATATTACTGCTTTAAAAGATTCCTTTGGGTCTTCTTTGTAGTTGCATTCCCACCAAATCTCTTTTCTACAGCTTCCATCAATAGTTTAGCATCCTTAATTGAGTTAAACTTTAATTGATGTTCATTAGGAATACCCATCATTAAAGTACTTCTAGCTTTCACCTCTAATCTTTTCTGAGCCTTCTCTTCAGCAGTTGTAGGAGGCATTACTTTCTCAACACCCTCTACAACTGTTATTTTTGGTGCAGTGTTTTTATTATTTATGACTTCCCAAAGTGCATAGTCTATCATCTAGATGTATTGTTGTAACACCCCCAAATTTACAACGCAGCAGAATACAACATTAGGGTGCTACTTCATAATATAAGCTCACGAGTAACGGTAAACGACATTCAATTTTTATTAAAAATATCAGAGTTACAAGGTCCCAATAACTTAATAACAACTCATTTCAAAATAATCCACAACATGTTTAAGTTTCTTTAAAAGAAAACATTTTATCATATATGCAAAGTTCACCAAGTCCACGTCCTTCGATATCCGCATCCCATCCCATCCAAGCTAGCAAGCATATACCTGAGATAAACATGCTAAAAAGTCAACGAAAACGTTGAGTGAATTCATAGAGTTTATAAACAATCCTTTTGAACACAAGCATAGCAAAACATTTAGTTCATAGAACAATCACAACGATGCTAGAGCCACAAACCGAACCTTAACTGTGCCCAACCCGGAGTGATAACACTCCCAATACTAAATACAATATGTCTCCGTATGCCCTCGCAAGGAACACACTCCGGACAGGTCGTTAGGCCAAAATAGATCTATTATTATTGCATTAGCGTCCACCGGTTAGCGGTGATTGACGGTTCATGAAGGAAGGGCCACAACAATACACTCATAGCAACGTTCACATAATAAAATCACCTGTGTTCGATTTTCTAAAACAAGCATGTATCTCCCTCGCGGGTTTTTAAAACATAAAAAGAATTAAATGCGAGGCTATGAACTCACCTTGATCGAAGACCACGATCAACAGTCCACATAAGCACATAATGTATCAACAACGATCACAACCGCGACCTATAATTATGCCGCTAAATTATAATGTGCACAATGTACAACCCGCCAAAAACATACAATGATAGAAATCCACCTGCGATACCTAAATCCCAAAACCCCATTCAATTGATTTATAATTATTCCTCACGTTTTATCTTACGTGACTTGATTGAAAACTTTCTTTTTTTTGGTAACTTTCTATTTTTAGAAAGTTACTATATTTGGAAAAATTAATATTTTGGCATTTCAGACATTTAACTATATTTTAATACTTAATACTCAATTTACATTCTTATGTTTAATCATTACACATCTAACCTTCCATTTTTAGGAGTTTACACTTTTTTAATCACAAAAGTTCCTATTTTTAGTAACACCTCCGTGTAATAATATGTTAAGTCCAAATACTATTTTCATTAGTTAAAATGATATTTATTACCTTATTAAAAATTACATAAGTCTTATATGACTTGTTAGACTTTTTTTTAAGTCAACACTTGACTTTACACTTATATTTATTTTTACCCAAATCTGACTCGCGTCAAACGACCCACTAGATCCCGTTTTCACGACTCGGAGTAAAAATAGATTTTATGCGAAACGATGTTTCGGACAACTTTTTAGTTTTGGCCGAGACTTGAATCTCGATAGAAAATGACCAAAATGTCATTTTTCAATTCTGCTGTAACTTGTAATTTCAATAAAAACGCAGCAGTTTGACCATCGGTTTTGACCCGTTAAAACATTTCGTGACTTTGCCAAAAAGAGATTTATGTAAAACGTCATTCCGAACAACTTTCGTGTTTTGCCGGAAAGCTGAAACGGATTCAAAATTGTCCAAAACATCCGTTGAAAATCGCATCAGCAACATGCATATTTTAGCAAATAGCTGTCATACATAATTTTTCTAACTTCGATCGGCCATAACTTCTTCGTTATTAGGAGTTACGGGACGTTCAAATTACCGAAACGTTCGTAAAAATATCCTCTTCCATATTTTTTAATCAAAAATCAGATTAAAAATATTTTCGGACCTCGTTTTGCGTGCCGAACTTTCTGCTCGAAAATACATTTTTAAAAACCCATCGAAACCACATTTTTGGCTTCCGACAACCTCAAAATACTATCAACTAGCCTATTTTCATCACCCAATATCATTTCTAATCTAGGCTAACGCAAGATTCAATCGAATTACATCACATGCATTTATCGAAACAAATATAAAACTAGTAAATAAACGCTTACAATGCTATATTAAGCACTTCTTTTAAACCGAAACTTCAAGAATCAAACCTGGATTCTAACTCCAAAAATACTTGTTGCATGCTATATTTTATTGGATAGATGCGTAGGAAATGACGAGGGGATTCGGAAAATATAGATTGATCGTTGTGCATGTCACTTTTTCCGGCGACACGGCGGTTTCCGGCGGCGGCGATGGCGGTTTCCGGCGCCGGAAAACTTTTCCGGTGGTGGTCATGGTGGCCGGTTGGTGAAACACACACACTACACACTTTTGTTCTAGTAAAAATGAATGGAAATGTTATAAAATTTTGTTTTTATACTTGCCTAGTTTAGTCACTTGGCAAAAATGGTCCTCCCCTCATTTAGTCTTTATATTTTTGACACGTCTATGTTTTACTTAAATAAAAACCGACCATCACGGCTCGGGATTATTGTTTTGTAAATTTTATTTTTTTTGGTCAAAATTTTAATTTAGTTAAAACATTTATTAAAAATGCTAAATCGTGTAGAAATAAAGTTTTTGACTCGGCTTCGGCTAAAACGCGGGAAAATGGTCGTAAAATACTAAAACAAAATAATTTACTTCCGAAATAAAAATGAGATAATAAATTATTAAATCGCTCAAATGAAATAAATCCGGAGCACGACTCGTGACATTGCCAAAATTAACGACTTTTGCCTAAACGGTCAAAAGATGACGAAAATGAAATAATTATTCATTAATAAAATTTTGAAATTAACGGGGCGCGTCATAATGTATATGATGCCCAATACGTGTAACGCACACACGGTCTCGGTCCGACTTACAAGTCGACGAAAATAAAAATTCCTCCAAATCATTCATAATGAAACATGAATATATTTATTCGGGTAAATAAAAATTTAAAATTTTAATGTCGGCTTTCGATCATACTTAATAATAAATATTAAAATAAAATTATTGACGACGGAATTCGCGATCGTCATAACATCGAAATCTCGGGCGGTTACAGTATCCCCACCTTTAGGGAGTGACGTCCCGGCGCTTTAATTGCTTTACTCATCCCAAATTTGCTTGTATCGAAGCGACACATGTCTTTCTTTAACGGATTCGCACGTTCTCATACGATGGTCATATGACCACGAGCGCACTTGAAAATTTTCAAAGCGACGATCAATTTGAAATCAACGGTGATCACACCGATCAAATCGAAACACATATTGTCCACGGGTCTCGTTAAAAGAGATCGCGTCATTATAGAAATCGTCTGGAGTGTACATAATTCCATCGAAAGCATTACAGCATTATTTAAAACAAGGATATCATGATTGCATGCTCGCTAACCGCCAAGCCATGCAAATTGAAAGAGAGCGCATTGATGCGGTAATCACTCGGAGTATACATAAATCTATCAAAAGCACTACGACATTAATCGAAATAAGGTACTTATCATTAAGCACATATAATCACATAACGACATGCTTTCTAATTAGCCAAACCATGCCAATCAACCAGTTCAATCACGTTACTCATGCTTGCTAAATAGCCAAGCCATGATTAACAATAAATAATTCCGGCTAAGACCAGCCCAAGAAAAGTTATTAAAGTTACAAGATGTTCACGGGCCTGATAGCTATGGATGCATATCCAAAAAGATTTTTATCATCGTAGGGTGCTTACACGCGGATCCATACCCAATCATTGTAGAGTGCTCACACGCGGATCCATACCCTATCATTGTAGAGTGCTCACACGCGGATCCATACCCTATCAAATGGTCAAGTTTGCTTATATTATCAAACCCTGAGCATTCTTCACGGTGCTCCAGGCACGATCGTCATCGGCCCGGGTTCCATCCGTGGATTTATCGAGCTCGCACACCAATCGCGACCGATCCTACCCGACTCTATCTCATGTCTTTCAACGAGCATCGAGGACCCTTATCCCGTGTCTTTCAACGGGGGACTAAAAATCCGGGTACGCGTTACCCACCGATCGGACGTCATTTCACAATGCCGCCTCGAGCTCGCACAATGTACGACCACTCGACTAAAATCACATAATACGCAAACACATAGCAAGTAAAAATTTTGCACATAATTTTCAACTATGGCTATCCGTCGTTGACCATCGACGATCAATGAGGATCGAGTCAAGCACAAGGACTCCTCAACTGAATAAACGGAGACGACAAACGGGATTGTCTTTTATCTACCGCCACGAAGTCGACAAACTCCAACTGTCCATCGCGTACCGTTTTATTCCCTATGGAAAATGATGGCAGATGACATCACTATCGTTTAGTAGGATCCGACCATTGTGCTTGGCTCTCGCGCCGTATGCTCTCTTTTTTAGCCATCCTTGTGTGACTCTATGTTGGTAACCGAGTCACCACTCTACGTTGGTATCCGAGTTCACAAGGCAGAACAGGAACAAATCAAACACCTCGAATTCACAATTCGGGCTTGTGTAGGATTCATCTCCATTGTCAGATGACCGAACACATACGTTTCGGGGGAAGAAGTTTTCTTCATGATTACGGTTTTATTCAACAGGAATGATTCACATTTTGAAGTAGAAGAAATTTTCCTCTACGGGCGTTGCTCGACATATCGGAAAAACAAAAGAAAGATGATGTAAGATACATTTGAGGTGGGAGAAGTCTTTTTCACGGTTATCGATTGGTAAAACCGGAGTGATTTTTGGTTTTGTCGTAGGATGATTTCCTTCACAATTATCGATCGTTAAATAAGAAAAAGTACATTAATACGCATTTGATGTAGGAGAAGTCTTTTTCATTAGCCTTAGAGTTACTCGAACTCGGCTTTCATCCACTTTGGCAATCTTCTGATCTCGTTAAGATTCCTTCTCAGTGTCGGTATCAGGTTTCTTGGTATTTCATCACCAACATTGTGATTTAGATGGGATTTCACACGTTACACTTGACACACGGAAATACTTTCCGGAATCATTCGGTCAAGGTGACTTTCTAAGTCAACACCAACCGAAAGAAAAGATTTCAAGGAACGTAAGAAAATTCGAACTTGTTCTTACGAATCGAATCGAATAGGATTACTTGATAAGGATCCACCATTTGGAAGTGTTCTTACCCAAACATTTATCCAATAAAAACTAGTTTAATTTGCGGACGAGTAATCCGACTTAGGGTGGCTCTTCCTGAATTATGCATAGTTAGCTAGGCTATGCATAATTGAGGACCAAGACGGACGGACTACAATCTGTCTCGTCAAAAAGAAAACTTTTCGATTATTACACACCATATATGATGATGAAAGTTTTTGTCCTATCCTTGAAAATAAGTAATTCATTTGATATAGAACTTGAAAATTATTTTTACCTCCAAACACGTCAACTATTGTTCATTCATTTTTGGAAAACACATTTTTGCTTTGTCTTGTTGTGAAAATCGACACAATTTGGTATTTAGTTTGATAAAACATTTCGTAAATTATTGTATATTTTTGGAATCAATTGTTTATAAAATGACATTAAGGTGGTTTGGGATCAAGGATCATAACAAGTACAAGGAGTAGTAAGTCAAGAATCAATGCAATCGAATGAGGTAAACGGACGATATAATCGCTAATTGGAATTGTCCACATTAGGAGTCAAGATACTCCTAGGATACGACAAGTGTCTCGAAGTAACAACAACCTCTACATATATATCATGAAATGAACAACGAGCATCATCACCAGCGCTGAAGTAATAACGATCATAATCTCCATAATGAAGCCAGGGGTAGTACATACGCTCCCCAATCATAACCCAATATCCAGAAGGTAATCTCCATTGTTCCGCGTTACAAGTACATTTCACCCAACATGGTTTTCAAAAACAAGAAAAGAAAAAGGCTGCGGTGTTTATGTAGAGGACAAAAATACACCCGACAGCATATCCTTACTAACTGGCACTAACAGTTTAGTGATTTATACAAAAATGGTCCTATACCACGGACAAGATCATAAGTGAACAAATGACAAGACTACTGAGGTCCTGGTAGTAGTGAAGATCTCCTTTCTAAAGCAGTGAGGTGTCTATCCAACGTGCTCGACCACGACCTATAGTATAGTGGTCCGTGATTAGAAGAAATAAAGATCGAGGGGGAAAAAGCATAAATTTTATAAATAAAATATATATATTTACTACACACATAAATATATAATTACATACTATAGAATCCACATGCGCGCCCTAAGTTTCCATTGATTAAGTTACTTTCTCTAACATTGTAACGCTCGACCTTAATTTACGACACTTTTCTGAAGAGTTTCTATTTTTAGAAAGTTTATATTTTATGAAAGTTTCTATTTTTAGAAAGTCTCTAATTCTGGAAAGTTCGGATGTTCGAAGGTACTAACATTGTTTAATAAAATGTTTAAGTTTCCCGATAAACCCCGACGAACCAATAACTCATATACTTGTCCTTATTTTTCCTTTTTATGCTTATATATAAAGTTTACATTAATAGACTTACTATTTTTAGACGCGGCCGAAATATACCCATATATATATATATATATATATATATATATATATATATATATATATATATATCATTAAATAACGTTTGTTAACATTTTACGAGCTCAATTGGACTCTAAAACGCTCAAACCACCATATTTTGACAAAAATCAGCAACTATACACATTTTTCCTAAGTTGACTTTTATTATAAATTTCTCAATTCTGACCCGTCCAAAACGACCCACAAAAATACATTTTCACGACTTGGACTCTAAAGCATTTTGCTGTAAAACGACGTTTCGGACAAATTTTTAGTTTTAGCCGAGACCCGAAACTTGACAGAAAATGACCCAAATGCCCTTAGTTCAGGTCTGATGCAGTCTTAATAAGACGAAAAACACAGATTTTGATGTAGCTTTTAGACCCGTTATTACTCATTTTTAGACTCAGATTTCCTCGCGAAAAAGTAAAACAACTTTCCGAACAACTTTCATATTTTGGCCGAAGGCCGAAACGGACCCGAAAGTGCCGAAAATACCCCTTTTAAAATCTGACAACAACTAATTTTTACTAAAAGCTGAATTTTTATAAAACTGTCTAGATTTCGTTTAACCGTAAAAACTTCGTTTTTGAGAGTTACGGAACGATCCATATATGGAAACGACCATCAAAACAAGCTCTTCCACTTTCTTACATCAAAATCTAACTTCAACATTTTTACGACACTCAAAAGAGGCGATGTAAATTCTGCACTAAACGACCCATTCCAAAATTCACCCAAACGCCATTTTCTCAACACAACTTCACAACTACACCTAACCAACCTATCTCCGTCCACTAACGCCTCAAACCAATAATCCTTCCACAATTATACATATGCACTAAACATAATCGCACATGGATTCCAAAGTATAAAATTAAAATGCATGCATAATCATAAGAAAATAACAATCAAGGAAGGTTTTAGAAGGCTTACAAATACTAGTAAATGCCAAGAAAATGATCAACAAAATTTCCTTCTTGTTCCTTAGACCTTTGTTTCCTTAGTCGCGGATCAAACCACAACGACCAAACCGAAACACAACCACAAAAATCTAACCAAGGCTCAAATCTATATAATATCGTAATGTGTATATATATATATATAATGGCGACATCATTACATAATGTCAATAGTACAACTCGAATGTAGGCGTGTAACGATGATCGAAAGGCATATATATATATATATATATATATATATATATATATATATATATATATATATATATATAATATATATTATTTATATATATACTTAATATATACGATATCGTTCTGTACGAAACCACATAATTATATTTAATCTTTACATATATACGATACTCCGTTCTTTCGACGCAACACTATATAAATATATGTTATATATATATATATATTTATCATACATATATATATATATATTATATATATATATATATGTTGTATATATATATATATACATATATATATATATATATATATATATATATATATATACTATTTATACCACACGCTTGGTATATAGTATACAATCAAAGGCCTAGCACAAAGCACATAAAGGATCGGGATAGATTGCGTGCGCGAATATCGGACATCGGTGAACGACTCGTTAATTTTTTTTTTGGTTTTTTTTGTTTTCGAAAACAGGCATAGTTCAGGTTTTGAAAAACGACCTAGTTCGCTATGACTCGTGCTCTGATACCAAACTTTAACACACCCAAATTTACAACGCAGCAAAATACAACATTGGGGTGCTACTTCATAATACAAGCTCACGAGTCACGGTAAACGACTTTAAAAGAAACGTTTACTAATAAAGATTACATTCGATTTTATTAAAAAGATCAGAGTTACAAGGTCCCGATAAACTTTATGAAAACTCGTTTCTAAATAAGCCACAACATGACTAAGTTTCTTTGAAAACATTTTATCGTATGTACAAAGTTCACCAAGTCCACGTCCTTCGATATCCACGCTCCGTCCCATCCAAGCTAGCAAGCATATACCTGAGATAAACATGCTAAAACGTCAACAAAATGTTGAGTGAATCCATAGAGTTTATAAACAATCATTTTGAACACAAGCATAGCAAAACATTTAGTTCATAGAACAATCACAACGATGCTAGAGCCACGAACCGAACCTTAACCATGTGCCCAACCCGGAGTGATAGTGTTACACACTCCCAATACTAAATACAATATGTCTCCGTATGCCCTCGCAAGGAACACACGCCAGACAGGTCGTTAGGCCAAAATAGATCTATTATTATTGCATCAGCGTTTACCGGTTATCGGCAATTAACGGTCCATGAAGGAAGGGCCACAACATAACACTCATAGCAACGTTCACATAATAAAATCACCTGTGTTCGATTTTCTAAAACAAGCATGTATCTCCCTCGCGGGTTTTTAAAACATAAAAAGATTTAAATGCGAGGCTATGAACTCACCGTTAAAGTAAAGAGATCAGAAGTAGATGAATCTTCGAACGAGAGAAAAGTACGCCTAAGCACCACCTAAAAGGCGTGACGCGTCTTAGTATAATAAAAGAAGTCAATACATAGAAATAATCACATGATCATGAGATATGTCTTCAAGATATGCACGACATTTCATTACGACTTAACCAATGTATTTTCATCCCTAAATTGGTATTCAACCTGAGTTTACACTTAATTAGTCATCTACTAAGTTTCGTTCATTAATTCTTATTTTACTAATGTGTATCCATTAATTATTACATGATTAAAGATTAATAATTAACAAGGATTAATTAAAACTTACCTTAGAGCTTGATTTCTTCACAAAAGCAAAAACCCTAATTTTTCCTCCTCTTTCTCTCTTGTTCGGCCGGTTCTACAAAGGGGGAAGGGTTTGGGATTTTATTTTGTATTTATAGGCCCCCAATTAATTATAGATAAGATCTAATTAGAGATAACTCTGCCCAGGAAGTTTTCTGAAAATGTAACACTTACGGAAACGGCCATAAATCCTAATTCTCAATAGCTTTAAGTTAAATCACTGTAGATGTATCTAAAATGTCTACGTACTGACCATGTTTTAAACCCAACATTTTATGGCAAAAATCTGTGTTAACTTGATTATCAAACGGTGATCCAGAATCGTCTATTTCCGTAAAAAACGACCATATCTCACTTCGTCAGGGAGATATCTCCTAGCCTAATCTCGACACACAAGTACCTTGAAAATATTTACACAACTTATCATATACTCCAGACCTTCTTAGCCAAAAGTTTGAGCATGCAATTAACTCTTGTTATTGCAACTGATCTGAAACAGTCCCGCTATTCTCCACTTAACACTAATTTTTGGCGTATTTTCCCAAACCGGTTATTCGGCATTTGCTAAAACCACTTCTCATTTAAAGTTAAATGTTTACCTATCACCTGTAGTTATGCATATTTATATGTTATAGTACAAATATATGGACTTTTCACCCTAAGAAGTTCAAGACTCGGTTTTGACTAGTTTTAGTAATTTGGCCATAACTCCCTCATTCGGAATCGATATAAAACCATCCAATTCGCCACATGAAGCTTAGAACTATATCTATTCAACCATGTCATTTAATCACATGCTCCAAGCCAAAAATTATTAGATATAACCACGTTTTGCTACTGACCTCAAAACAGTCCCTAAAAACTACTTCAAAACCCTTCCAAAATGTAGGTTCCATGATCATTCATACAAACCTTTAACAACGAAGTGTAGAATCAAGAAGCAGAAAATTAAAACTTTATTGATGATTGATAAAGAAACCAAAACTTTTTGGTGGCTAGAAAAACCCTCACAATAATGACTAGCTAATTTTCTCTCTAAAAATGTCTAACCTAATTTTTGACTAAACTAGGAGTATTTATACTAATAAAAAGATTAGCCTAGGAGGCTTTTAAGCTTTGATGGGCTTTTTCATTAATGGCCCGTTTACATAATATTACATGTTTAAACGAACTAGACTTTTGACATTGTATCTTCGAGTGGTTCGAATCTTCTTTTGTCTCGATTTCCTTTTATGTAGATCCTAACTAATCTCCCCCTAGATTAGGTCCATGAAAGTTGTTTGAAGCTCACTCTGCTTGTCTCTTTAGCTCGTTGTTGATAGAGGTATACGTTCACGTGTTGTGCTTTGGTAATTCCAATCTATAACCCACTTGATCATGATCTTCCGATACTTAATGTGAGGACTTGATCTTGATCTTTGAGACTTGATTTATAAAGCTTTACTTATTTCATGAATAATTTGTGATCTTCTTAGTCACTTTACTTTGCCATACCTGAATCTTTAGTCTTACATGCTCATATCTGTTGGAATCTGAAAGCTTTGATGAATGTATCTTCTTCTAATCTCCATACCGTTTAGGCATTTGAAGGAAGACATTGATTTCGAGTTTGTGCGAAGCTTTGTATGTAAACTTTTCTTGATTTCTTCAGATATGTGATAAGGATATAGAGCATGTCTCATTCATCGGATACTTTGAGTCGTCATTCACTATGATAGAACATTTAGTCACCAACAAAAACATATTGTTTATTATAATCCACTTAATGTGCTAGAAAAAAAACATTTTGTGAACACACAAAGGTTTTATATTTGAAGGGACCGCGATTATAGACTACCTCAATCTGGTCGTTACCTTAACCTCTGATTCGTGAGGATCAATGATTACATATGAAGACTGCACCTGTGATCAGAAAGAATCTAAAAGAACCTTCTTGACAAGGTTTTCCGGCACGTGCACAAGCTATTTCCTCTAATACCTAAGCTATCAATTCCCTAATGTTCGCACGTTCTCTAGACCATGTCCGAAGACTTACACACTATAAAACTTGGTTTGTGTTGGAGTATTTCTACTAATATGAATGGTAAGATGAGTCTACAGTACAATCTAGCAGAACTATACCGTATAATTCCTTTTCAGCCGTTTTACTTCTTAATACAATTAAGTATCCCCCCGCGTAGAAAGGCCTGTGGCAAAAACGATTTGTAAAACATTCGACTGTGCTTATAAAATTTACTTGGGTCAACAAACGAAAGTTTCAAATCAGAAAGCTTCTCTATTGATGTTTTGAAATAATATCCGAAGATATGAAATGCTTGTAATCCAATCTTGTACAAGTAGCTTTTATGAAAAGCCACTCACTATGGGCGCAGTCCGAAGACCAGGCCATAACATTCATAAGAATACCTGTGGTACAACATCCTTTCCTCAGCATTCCGATAATATCACTTTCATGAACATAAACAAAATATTCTTTGTCTTTATCAAGATAACTTGTGTATATACACAAAACTTTTGGTACATTGACATTTTATCAATTTAACACTTATCCCCCCCTACAACATGTGCGTTCGGATATCGAAAGATGTTTACACATGCATGGATTGTACTTTAGCTTTTTAGATATCCAATCGGAATCATTAATTATCCTTTTCCATGTTTAAGTCACATCTCTCTCCCCCGATCAAAAAGTATGAAACTTGTGAATGTTTTGATCTAGAAGTGGACTTAAAGTATCAAATCTCCCTCAAGGTAAGATGAGTGAAAGAGCACAAAAATAAAGTGAGTAATGCAAACAAGACACTTTAGATACCCAGAGCGGGAATGAATACTGCAATCTGTCCTTGAACTCTGTAACGGTTGTCGTTGTCAATCTTGCAGCAATAGAATCACAACATGCGACGCTTTTGACCTGCAACACGTGTTAGTATGCCTGATACCCCCCTCAAACAATGACCCGTGTCAATGTTTGATTCGATTAACCGAACATGGTTGATAAAACAAGTTGGTTTATGAGAAAATGTGTTCGGAAGGCCTTTAGACAACTTCTTGTCGTGTAAAGAAAAATCACTGAAACGTACACTAAATATCTGGGATAAGACCGGGTTACAGTCGGAAATAACTGCAAGCCATACTACTCTAAACTGATTTTTTTTTTATAATATACATGATACAATGTGAAACACGTGGTTACTCGGAGACAGACTCATCCTGTAGTTCCTTCAAGTCTCTGTGACATTGTTAAACTCCAAAGGCAGTGGGAGTAGTGTCGAATTCGCTCTCTCGGTAATGCCTTTCTAAGATGTCAGCCAGTTGGGATTTTGTCCCTCCTACGAACATACAACTCAACAACTTTCCTTTCCAACTGCTCTTTGATAAAGATTGTGATCGAAAACAATGTGCTTGGAACGCGAGTGTTGAACACTATTACAGCATAGAGCAATAGCACTTTGATTGTCACAATACATAGAATTTATTGACGCAAATCAAGTCCTTGTAGTTGAGACGCATCCAGAGGATTATGGCACATGCATCCTGAAGGCGATGTATTCAGCTCTGTATGAATGGCCGTACTCTTTTTCTTTTTGATGACCAGCTAACAAGCCGATGTCCAAGAAATTGAGCTGAACCAGAGGTACTTCTCCTTGTGTCATGACACCCTGCATAATAGTCATCTGCAAAACTTTTATTCAAACCGAGATCCTTCATATACGATCAGACCTCATGTGAAATGGTTCCTTAAGGTATCAGAAAGAGTCCGCTTTATAGCATAAGTGCATTTCAGTAGGCTTAGCCTGTATCTGCATACATACAAACAGCAATACTATTCAGTCTAGAGCACTATATACATAAGGAGCCCAACCATCACTAAATCGTGTAGGATCAATTAGGCTTTCCTCCCTTATCTTCATCAAGGTTGGGACGCTCCGCCATTGGAGTGTCAATGGGTGTGCAGGAGTCAAAACCAAACTTTTTCAAGATTTCCTGAGCATATTTGGATTGGTTGATAAAGATGCCTCTGGGATTTTGAGAAATAATGTTAAATCCTATAAAGAAGACATTTGTCCCATCAATCGACCATCTTAAAAGATAGTTCATTTCAAAGCAAGATAATTTGTAGCTTTGGGGTTAGTAAGGCAAAAGATAATATCCATACCTACATATAATTGTACCATAAAGATGTTTTTGCCTTATTTTCTCGTGAGAAGAGTGTAGGATCGTACCACCGCCTTTTGTAATCCTGACTAATTAAAAACGGCTGAGATAGCTTGCCTAATAGCCATCACTGGGATCTTGTTTAAGTCCCCTAGAGAGCTTTCTGAGTCGTTACACATGCGATGGATGCTGCTGGAACTACAAATCCTTCTGGTTGACTAACATAGACAACTTCATATCAGATTTCGCCGTTGAGGAAGGCATTTTCACGTCTCATCTGGAAATGACCATGTCATACTTGTCTGCGTGAGCAATGAAGAGTCTGATCGCTTTCTAACTAGCACCGGTCAAAAGAATTCACAAAATCAGATACACGCTTCCTGACGAAATCATTTTCGCCACTAACCGAGCTTATCTTCAAGACTCTCCATATTCATCCCAACTTAATTTTGAAAATCCATTTTGAACGGATGAAAAGAATATTATCTGGACAGTGGTTACAAGTATCCAACATCTAGACGTTCAAAACACTGAACTTCTTCCTGCATAGCCTCAATCCATGCACGCGTGCTCTAAGGCTTGCTTGTAATGTCTTTGGTTCAACATGATTAAGAATTCATTGAAAAACACCACATTCGTAGGTTTCTATCTGGTTCCTGTAGCAGACGCTCGTCTTTATCCCCAATAATGTTTTCTCAAGCGGATGTGCGCTGAGTCCATTTCTTTGCTACGAGAGTAATTGGCTTTGTTGGAAGTAACATCGATATTGAACAAGTTTGAAGACATGCTTACTGAATCGCTTCCGGAGTACTCATAGTAATCAAACACATTACTGTCAAGCATGACGAAACAGTGTTACAACATCATAACATCACTAGTGTCAGGTAAGAGGTATTTGATGGCAAGAGCTTTCAGTAACTGTAAGAGCGCCTTCTGAGATAACTGTTTGTGAAGGTGAACCATTGGCATTCTCGATTCCTCGGTCCGTGGCAGCAGGAACATTAGCCGGAGTTATCGAACAACCGTGGTATCGAACAACCTCATCATCATCAAAACCATGAAACAAAATCGCTCTACCTAATTCTTTGTAGAGGGACACTAGTGAGTTCTGTCTTTTACTAGTGCAAGAAACGGCTGCGTCCTGACTGTACTGCAGAAGTTCGAGTTCTATATGTTTGAGGCACAGAATCATATTTAGGTGCGAGGCCTGAACTGGTTTCGAGCAACTCAATCCTTCGGTAAGCTCATCGAAGGCAACATGAACGGTTTCCTGAATCTTGGCGCATTCTTATTTGTAAGATTCGTACACGCCTTCTTGTGGTGCATAGCCACAAATATACTATATCCTGCTTATCTCAGCCTTGATTTACACATCAGTCGTATCATTGGAAGGATAGCACAGGATTCCAAATACTCGGAAGTACTGTAGATTAGTTTCTTTCCCTACACAGTTCCATAATAGTCTTTCCATGAAGCGGTGTAACAAGAGATCGATATAAGAGTAATGAACACCAGTGGCTACAGCTTCAGCCCAAGGAACGTGGAGCTTACGCAAAGATGAGCAAATACGACATCTTCCATAAGAGTTCGTTCCGTCCTTTTCGACAACTGCCGTTCTATTGTGAAACGAGGTACGATCGTCGCATGAGAAATACCAACACTCTCAAACCATCCGTTGAGTCTTATTCATAAACTCCATTCCATTATCTGTTCGGACGAAGCGAACAGTTGCATTAAGGCACGTTGAGGGTCGTCACAATAAACTACTCATCGCATGAGGAGTATTTCGTCCTTAGATCTAGCGAAGTAAATCTTACTCATCCAAATCTGTGTAAAATCCATCCACGTAACAACCAAAACATAGCGTCTTTCCGTCTTGATACTTTCGTTCTTCAGTTGGTCGCATCGAGGTCCATATGTAGTGTATATGGAGAAATTCATAATTTGTGTTATTCCGTCTTAGTGGAATGTGATGCCATTCTTCTTACCTAGCATACAAGATTGACACAAATGTCTTTGTCATATTTTAAGCCATGGGTAATCTCTGACTAGATTGTTTCCGACCAATGACGTTTAATGTCCCGAAATTCAGATGATGCAACCGACGATGCCTATAATCATTACTTCGATGAAGAGGCTTATGTAAACACAGCAAACTGGTGTAAAGCTGACATCACTATCATTTCAGTGAGATTGGAGTAGCAGGATTGGATATCCGAGAACCTTGGAGTAGATCCACCATACGTAGTCTGCGGATGTGACATGAAAGCTGTCGGAAGCAACTTCAAAACCTTCCATCACAAAACTGATCCTACAAAGAATAGGTTGTGGCTTGAGTCCTTCAACATAATAGACTCGAAGATGATAGTGTCAAACAGTTATAATCACCATAGCACGATGCTGCATATTTCATTCGTTGCCAAATCGCACAGTACCAATGAACTTTCTACAAAGTTGATAGAACACAGCACGATCACCGTCATATGTCAGAGCATCCAGATCCAGATACATAGAACAAGTGTTGTAACTACCTGCGATCAACACAAACATTTACGGTGATAAGATGCCCTTAAGGTTCCGTTAGTTAATAATTCAAGAATACCAGAGAGTCCCTTTGAACCTGCCTTTCGCGATCACTAATTTATGGTCAAGTAAACCATAGACCATAGTTTATTTGGGCTAAACAAGCTACGTCGGGGGTAGTTCTATAGGCATATCAGTAGGTTCCACGATCCTAGTTAAAGGATACTTCTCAAATAATGAGAAATGCCTTCCAGTGGGCTTCCACTGAGGCTTGCTATTAGCAACAAGTTTGGCATATTGTGTTTCTCCAACTCTCTTAATGGGTTTCCCAACATCTTACTGGTTTCCCCAGTCTTTTCCTTGGGTTGACGTTTAAAAACGCTTTAGTCTGGTGGGTTTTAACATTCACATAATCATCACACATAACTTAACCAAAACAATCAATTATGATTAGCAAAAAACCAAAGATTTGTTATCATGCATCACAAACATTGTTCAAATTTAAACAGAAACAGAATCGTTAAACATAGCCAATTAGAATCAACACTATCTTTTTATTCAAAAGTCATGGTTGTGCTTCTACCTCCTCGCATTCACACTCTTAGCCGGCAAAGAACTATGATATCTGAAGGCTCTCCTAGGCAACAGGTTTCTGGCTCCAAATAGTTTTACTCCTGTAGCAAAACATAGATCACACACGTAGACTTTGCTTATTAGGACGCACATACTGATATTTGAGTTGGTTTTGAGTAAGAAAAGTCTGGGCGGGTTCACTGAAATTTACTTGCCTCTTTTTAGTAACGGTTGGTTTGAACCCAGTTTAGCAACTTTGGGTGAGTGGAATAAACTATAAAAGCCAACCTAAGTTGTACATCCTACGAGGCAAGCACTTTGTGTGGTCTCAGAGGTTGAAGGTCCACTACCTGAGTTTACCAGTCGCTTGGCTTTCACTGTTATTTACCCTCAGTTAGGCACTAAGCTTTCAGTGCGTACCAGTACCGTGAGTGAGTATTCGCCTGTGACAGTTCATCATACCGTCGTTTCAAACTCACGTGTTCTACCTTAAGGCCGTCTAGCTGAATCCTAAGGGAGGTAATTGTATCTTTCAACTGAATTCTGTCAGTGTCTAATGCTTGTTGGTCACAACTACCTTCAGTGGAACTGACCTACATTCATACACTTCAAGAATTTTGATCTTGAGCATCGAAAATTTCCTGAGTAGAGTCATCTTTCCCTTGAAGCTGTTTCCTAACCCTTGTTAAATTCAAAAATGTAGCAATTGGGAGGCACTAGAATGTCTATGCACTGTTTATAGTATCTGAATTTCTAATTGTAAGCTAACTAATCTCTGTACGATGAAAGGCAAAAACGTTTTCCAGATTTAGTAATTCTAGCTGTTTCTGTTTTGAAATCTCAGCTTTCAAGTTCAAAGGTGGATCTTTAGTGTGTTTTCCCTATCTGCAATGCAGATCTAAGATCTTCGCAAAGGCAATTCGAACTAGGGGCACCACTTCTATCGTAATAAGCCACAATAGAGCAATTTCTTTTTCCATAAAACATTCAGCAATTAAGCAATCATTTTGATTAAAAGTTTTTCTTCTCTATGGTCAGGTTTCTTGTTTATCAAGAACACATTGTTTCCATACTCCGCCTCGCAATACACAAAAAATCTTGTCAATATACTTACCTCTTTGAAAAATGGTATCATTAGCAGCTTGGATATGTTTTTTGAAAAGTCGAAAATGGTACCGAGTATGTTGTTCAACAAAGCTGTTTTTGATAATAATCATAACACCATTCAAAAATAATAAAAAAACATATCTGGTTTTTGTTTGTTCTTTCTTTTATATACTTGCAAATTGAGAAAAACAGCATTGACTTTTTGAAGACGGCCAGAGACTTGACTTGGAGTTGACTTTATGAACAAAGGAGTACCGTGTGGTTGGTTTACTAGCTTGACTAGCAATTTCGTTGGCAGAGAGCCAATACACCTGATCTCCAGATAGTTCCTTCTGAGGAACGAACATAAGGGCATTGAGCTTGGCATAGAAGTCGTTTGCGGGTCGAACATGCCCTGGTTTTTCGTTCATCTTTTTCATGCTCAAAAATTGTGGAACCAAGAACACTTCACATATCCCATATACAAATGCGGGTGGAGATGGATGCCAAAGGGTATCATGCATCATACAAAACAAGGTTGAGCACGCTTGGCCATATAACCTAGACATGGGTTGCCGATAGCCTAGGATGTCCTTGTCAAGTCAGTGGCGTTGCTTTTTAGGTTACTTGTGCAAGCATGGGAATAGTTTGTGTAGGCAAGTTACATCTTGCAACATATTCTTTGCAACTTTGTTAGCAATTTTTAAACAAACTATTTCATCTAGATAGCTCGATCCGCAAGAACCCAATATCTCCATGATAAAATCTTTTACCATTTCAGATTGTAAAAATACAATTGAGATTGTTTCTTTTCCTAAAGAGTGATTTAAGCAAAATCATTTCTGCACAAGTTCAGCGTGAGCTCTTATTTACTCGAATCACTAAAGGGCCTCTGTTTCTGTCTAACTTTGTTTTCAAGATCAAGTTTGACCTTGTGGGTATCTAGACGACAATTTTCTTGCTACATGAAGAAGCTCATTTATTTAAGGTCTCGATTTCCAAACTTTTTCTGTTAACCTTAAGCATTCCCGTGCTAATTGGGTTTGCAAGTCAGTTAAGCATGGCAATCATAGAATTTTATCAGATAGTCAGCAGATACCACAGTTGGAACATTTGGGCTTCGAGGTGTCAAGAAGAAACTGATGACACGGATCGAATTGTACAATCAATCTCAATCTCATCACTGAGTCTAAATGTTCTTACCTGGTGCATCTCCTGAATACTGCTAGTATCCAGCATTATCAAAGATATGAGTTGTCATTGGAGTGTACCCAATGACTGGATTGTGGATGCACTAGTGGATGACAAGATGGGCCATGAAGCGACAGCAGCCTTGGGGCCTTCTTCCACTCTGAGTCATATGCATACTATGAATGGCTTGAAAACATGTTTGTTTGTATGACAGATCCTGAGGTTGATCAAATTGTGCTGTAGCCCCACATCAGCGAGGAAATCTTCAGCTTTTCAGCATCTCACACATCTCCAATTCTCTGAGCTTTCCATCATAAAGCTTATCTTGAAGTACTGAGAGTCCATCTTTTCTCTTGGTTCTTTTACACTGCCTCAGCAACATGTCCTTCTCCTCTGCAGTTGTAAACATATCACCTCTGCCTCGAGCACCTGTATTGCCCAACATTACCTAGAGCCTTCCTCTGATCGGTTCATAACAATCTGACCAACATGCACCGTACAATGAGTTCTGGAGTTTGGAAGATTCCGGAGCTGGTTGTTGTGGTGGAAACGGCTTTTGGAACCACTTAAATTAAGCAATCTGAGTCATAGTGGCCATCACAGCGTCATTCGGAGACTGAGCATAGTTGAGGACTAGGAAGTTGAGGTGATAAAAGAGCAGTGCAGATGTGCTGTGACAACCATGCAGTGGATCAACAAAACTTGTAGACTGGCTACTGTTTCTTGAGAGTCTTTTTGGCAGTGAGGCTCGAGGCTTGGGAGAACTTTCTTTCTTTCTAGGATTACAAGTACAATAGAAGGAAGATGGAATATTTATCAGTCAGGATAAACATGTAGCTGAGATTTTGAAGAAATTCAACTACACTAATGTGAAGTCTGCTTTAACTCCTGTTGATTTAGAAAAGCCCTTAGTCAAAGATAGATATGCTGATAATGTTGATGTACATCTCTATAGATCTATAATTGGGTCTTTGATGTATCTCACAACATCTAGGCCAGATATCATGTTTGTAGTATGTGTATGTGCCAGATTTCAAGTTACTCCAAAGACATCACATCTATTAGCAGTCAAGAGAATTTTTAGATACTTGAAAGGCAAGCCAACTTTAGGCCTTTGGTATTCTAGGGATTCTCCATTTGAACTGGTTGCTTACACTGATAGTGACTATGCTGGAGCAACTCAAGATAGGAAGTCTACAACTGGAGGTTGTCAGTTTTTGGGAAACAGGTTGATATCTTGGCAGTGTAAGAAGCAAACTGTGGTTGCCACTTCTACAACTAAAGCTGAATATGTGGCTGCTGCTAGTTGCTGTGGACAAGTACTCTGGATTCAAAACCAATTGCTGGATTATGGGTACAATTTCATGAACACTGTCATTAATATTGACAATAACAGTACTATCTGCATTATTGAAAATCCTGTTCAACATTCTAAAACAAAACATATAGAGATTAGGCATCATTTTATAAGAGATTGCAATGCTAAAAAGTTAATACAAATGGTTAAAATTCATACTGATTATAATGTTGCAGATCTTCTTACAAAAGGTTTTGATGCTGGAAGGTTTCAGTACTTGGTCTCAAGTATTGGAATGCTTAATCCTTAAATGTCTATATCTCTTTATGTTTTTGTAAAAGTTTTGTAAAGGATTAATACTGTTAGTCTTCTCAATTAGTACTGCTAAGTATAATTAAAACTGCTAGTTATACTTAAGACTGCTTGTTAAAACTGTTAGTCATACTTAATGCTGTCAAGAAGAAAATACTTTGGATTTTGTATTTTTGTGCTATGGACTAACATCTGCAGGTAAAGCATATTGAATACCTGATGTTGAATGCTTCACCTTTGAAGTAATGTTTGAGAGAAAGTTAATGATCTTGGATCACAGTTTTTAACTTTTATTCATGGGTTATGCATAAATATGGATCCTCATGAATTCTCACATGTCTATCTAGTCTTTTCTAGTGTGCTTGTGATGAATAGAGGCATGTTGTTGTATAATTATTGAAGACAGAGTTAATACTGCTAGACTTTTGTTACTACTGCCAGGCAAAAGTTAATGCTGTTGAGATAACATGAGAGACAAAGTTACAACTGTTGAGCAAATTCTTATCTCTTGAAGCATTGTTTGAGGGGAGGCTACTTATTTATACACTCAAAGTATGGATGGAAGGATATGTTATATCAAAAGTATGTTAAAAGAATCAAAAGCATCTAGGCATGTCAAAAGAGGTCGGGACACCAAGATACCTCAGTCTAGTGGCCCCCCCTGAAAAAGGTTGGTGATGAGGCTGTCCATAAGGAGTTGGGTGACAGAATGGAAAGGGCTGCCACTACTGCTTCTAGCTTAGAAGCAGAGCAGGACAATGGTAACATCAAATAATGTAGGTTCCATGATCATTCATACAAACCTTTAACAACGAAGTGTAGAATCAAGAAGCAGAAAATTAAAACTTTATTGATGATTGAAAGAGAAAAACAAAACCTTTTGGTGGCTAGAAACCCTCACAATAATGACTAGCTAATTTTCTCTCTAAAAATGTCTAACCTAATTTTTGACTAAACTAGGAGTATTTATACTAATAAAAAGATTAGCCTAGGAGGCTTTTGAGCTTTGATGGGCTTTTTCATTAATGGCCCGTTTACATAATATTACATGTTTAAACGAACTAGACTTTTGTCTTGTATCTTCGAGTGACCGAAGCTTCTTTGTTCGGGTCCATTTATGTGATCCTAACATTTTTGTTCCGTGATCCTAAAAGTTACCAAAAGGTGATGAGAACATTACATTATGTCACACAAGAATAAGTTGTAGTTAGGAAATTATTATGAAAAATCATTAAAAAAAATCTTTGAAAAATGGGAAGCGGGGTGTTTTATAACTTGTGACTTAGAAGCTCTCTCCACAAAAATCTTTGCTACTTTTCAAAGGTTTAGTTTGGGGAAGTTTCGAGGTATTTGGTTATAAGATATGTAATATTGCGTGAGGACACGCAATCGCTTAGTTTGGGGAATTTTGATATGTGTGAAAACACATATCCATTTTATATCAAAATAGACCCTAAAAAGACCAAAATTGTGCATAAAAGGCTTGTATATTGCTTGTTTTGTCTTTCTTATTGTGTAGGTACGGATAAAGCAAAAATCACAAGAAAACGGTCAAAATCGGACAAACACGGACACGGGAACAGAAGAGCACACAAAAAGCCGGGAGAAAGCTATCAAAAATCAAGAATGGTCAACTCAAGTCAACCTTTGGTCAACTTAAGTCAAACCACAAAAAGACAAATCTAAAGTTACCAAACCAGTCCCTCATTTATAAACCAATTCACAAAAATAATCCTTAAAAGTCCTAACGGTCGTTAACTTTTATTTATAAAAGTTAACA
>BQNB010104133.1:0-22916 GCA_026074375.1 Tanacetum coccineum
ACTTGTTTTGCCAAGTCCCCAAAAGTTTTAAACAACAAGGACGGTGGGTGCAATAACAACTAACACCATAAAGGACCAAACTTGCCATTTCCATAAACCTTCACCCCTGTCACTCTCTTTTTTATATACCAAATTTTCCCGCCATTTTTAAAAACACAAAACCCAGGACAAAATCACGGGGTAACTTCACCTCTTTTACCCTGCAACCCAAACCACCCCGTGGGTAAAACTTTCCCCCCTCCTCCACTAAAAGCCTAATCCTATTTGGCAATCCCACTCTTTTCAAGAGTGATCAAACGGCTGTGATAATTGATTTTTGAAGATTGAAGGCCAGGATTTGTTTGCTCTCTCCCTCTCACACAACAAACACAAGCCTCAGTTATAAAAGAAGAGGAAGACAGAAGAAATGAGTTAGTTAGTAGTTTTTTAATTTTCAGTTTTGTATTTTCTTAAATAATAAGCATTTTTCTTTTAAGCTTTTAAATTCAGCTTTGATCACTTGTACTTTCCTCATTTCAGTTTGTACTAATTCATTTGAGTAATCACATTTAGTTTCCAAGTTTACTTGAACTTTGATTCCAATTTTAAGTCGTTTTCATCAAATAAGCTCTTAATAAGCTCATTTGAGCTTATTCCTGTTCATAAGCTCAAGTTTAGTTATAATTCTGTTTTTAGAGTTTCATTTACTCATTTGAATCAATCTGAATCAAAATCATGATTACTTGAGTTGTTTTGAGTTTACTTTGAAGCAACAAGGAGTTATAAGCTGTCAAGAGCTTATTGAGCTATAAGCTCAGGTTTAGGGGCTAGGGAGCCACTTAGGTTCAAGTTTGTGAGCCACTCACTCTACAAGAGTGGCTAAGTGCTGAGACAACACAACTTCAGGTTTAACTTTCTAAAATCCATTTTAGAATACTCATAGCTTAATGCAATTTGCTTATTCCAATGAATTCTCATGTTTATTCCTGTTTCATTTAGCTTAGTTAGGTTATAGATGTAGTAGTTTTAATCTGTCTTAGTTAAAACTCATTTAGATATTACTATTCAGTTCTGTCATAAGTGTTAGTATAAAAGGCTATAAGAGTAAGTAGCTTATTTTCATTAATAAGCTTTAGGTTTTATAGTTTAAAAAGCTTAAGTAGGTGAACTTTAATAAGAGTAGATATAAGGTTTAAGCTGTTTTAGCTTTTAAATAGATTTTAAGCTCTATTTAGTTTTGACAGTCATATTAAAGGAGTGTTTGGATTTAGTTTTATTTGACTTGTAAAGTCAACTTCACTATGTCAAAGCTTTTCATTCAGTTGTGTTAGGGTAGTAGATCAAGTTTTAAGTAGGTTTTAAGAGTTAGATTGTTGAATTCAAAAGTTTAGAGCTTAAAAATCTTGTGCCAGCACCAGGGCAGTTTTGAGAGTTAAGTGTTTTTAGCTTTAAAGAAACTCATGGCAATCTAGAGGTCACTTTGTGTTAATGTACACTTATTTACATGTAATGAGTTAGTTAGAGAGTGGTTAGTAACAAGTAGTGATTGAGATAATGAGGTTTTAGTTAAAGGGCTTTAGCCTGCATTTTAGTATAATACCAATTGCATCAGTACCAATTGCATCAGCAACATCTAGCACTTTTTCATTTAACTTTTCTTGTAATTTTTGTGAAAACTTGGCTTATTTTTCTATAGAATTCTTTAGTACACATCTTAAGCTACATATAGCTGCTTTTAGTTTCAAATTTCATCTATAAATAAGCTAGATATAAGTCATAATGTGAAAAAGCTCTTAAATCACTTGTTTCTGTAACAGATTTGAAAGAGCTTAATTTTTAGCTTATTCTTTTGATAAAAGTAGGAAGTGCCTTTATTAAAGTTGTTTAGTATAAGCTCCTTAATAAGTTTGTAGTTTTGAGTTTTTGCTGAATCTCATTTTTTAATAAGCCAAAAATAAGCCATAGCGTAGGGTCTGTTTGGTACTTTTCCCATAGTTCAAGGTTAATCGTTTTCATTATAGTGTAAATTTCCTACAGTTTGCCCGCCTACCCTGTTCTTTCCTTATTAACAGTTTCTACCCTGTCGTTTTAGTATAAATAAAATAGATTTAAATTTTAGAAATTAATTTTAAGAAATTAGGTTTTAAGATTTAATTGATCAAATTAGTGTTCAATTGATTGATAAAAATTAGGGCTTTTCATTCCATAAAATTTCTGCACCATTTTAGCATTTTAAAACCATTTTTCTTTATTTTTCCAGTTTGATTTGTAATTTCTAGGAATTAAAATAGATTTTAGTTAATTTCTTTTTCTTAGAAAAATCATAAAAAATAGAAAAATAGTTGAAATTTTTTGATTCTTTTTGCAATAATTTTCTTTTTAAATCTAGTATTTTTGAAAAATAAAAACAAAATTTTAGTGATAATTTTTAGAAAAAGTTTATTTTTGATTAATTCATTAAACTTTAGAAATTCATAAAAAATTCAAAAATAGTTAAAAAATTCCAATTCTTTTTCCTAAAATTTTCATTTTAAATTTGTGATTTTTAGGTATAAAATTTGTTAGTATAAGTGTTTTAGATTTTAAATTTCAGTTTTAGCTCGCGTTTTTACGTTTTGTGCATTTAAATTTCGAGCTAGTTAATTGTTTTTAATTCGTGCTATTATATTTTGTAGTGTAATCAATAATTCAAAAATCCTTTATCATTCTTAACTCGAATCCGAATTATTCCCAAATTCTCAATTCACGATTTCGTTGGGACACGACCCGAGTAGTACAATACTTCCCGGATAAAAATATACATATTGTGTTTTCTTTAGTGAGATTTTTACCTTATATTTCTCTTGTTTGAGAAGTATTTTGAAAAGAAATTTTTTCAACGGGATTGATTAATACTATAAGTATTAAATTTTTTGCTTTTGTACACATCATAATTTTGGCGCCGTGCGGAGGGGAAAAATCGTGATCGTTTGTTGAAGAATATTCGTTGAAGTTGTGTTTCGAAGAGCTTCCTTGGAAGTAGTTACTTTGCTATTTTTGTATAAAAATTCAAAACATTCATTAATTCGATTCCTATCGAATTAGTAAAAATTATAATAAAACATTTGGATCTAGGCTTATCCATCTTAAACCATTCAAAAAAACAACAATACAAATCGTGAAGTACTTGCGAGTACGACGGACCTTTAAGTTTACAATACTATTAGGTTGAGTTTAATGGAAAAGTGTTAGCTACTCTATATGTAGTCATTGCGGCTCGCCTAAAGTTTTCCGCTTCAATTGTGGTAAATTTGGAGGGGGAACTTTATCGTGAAGCTTTGTAATAAACGGTTACCAAAATATTTTGTTTTTCTTTCTTTTATAAATACTAAAAAAAATGAATTTCTCCCAATAAAGAATCTTCTCAATCTAAATTCTTATAAATATGATGTATTATTCGGAGAAAAGCTAAACTATTCTTCTTATTCATCTTATTTGTTTTATTCTCATTTTCCTTATCCGATATGAGTAGATGTTTAAGTCTTATGGCGGCCTAATCGTTCAAAATCCTTTTATGACAATCAACAGAATATTTAACACATGTGGAAGTTGGTACACTAATGTATGTGCTCAATAGGAAATCTTAAAGACCAGTTCAATGTTTCCCGTGCCCGACTCTTCTCTGCATTGTGCGTTTGAGGCAAACCCGGTCGATGGTCCGTCATTGTCTTGGATTGTACTCGTAACGTTGAAATTCTAAAAAGATTTGCTTGCATATTGTTGTGTTTGAAATGAAATTTTCCAAACTTTCAAGATACTTTCGAGTCAATCCAATGACATTTACCAACGTTAAGTTGTTAATGCGCTCCTCGAGAGCCACTAGCGTTGTTGATCAAGACCCCGGTGTGAATATTTTACAAAATTACACTCAAAATCGACCATAATTGTGTTATGAGTGCTAGGTGTGATTCATTAAATGGACATTTTTTTTCTACAATGCATTTGTGAAATACTGTGGAAAAGGTGCTCATGTTCGGTTACAATTGTCCACCAAAAGATCGATCAATTTGGCTGGAAGTGTGCTATAATCGAAATTTTGATTGTTTCCAACTATCGATTTTAAACTCTTCAACAACAATATTCAGACTCTCGGTAGCAAGTATGGAAATGTACATGCTCAAAGGATCTTTTAGAAGGCTATGCAAGACTTCTTGAAGATAGTATGATACACATACCTCATATGAAAAGAGCATCGAAAATTATTGCTTGCTGAGGAGAAATTATTGTAAAGATCAAGCAAGTTGTGGAAGAAGAGCAAACTCAACCTGAGTATTTGCAAGAATTGTTGCAAAGTCTTCTTAAGGATTTACAAATCCTTAATGAAATTCAACCACTTAAGCAAGAAACTCTTAATCAAATCCAGAAAGATCAAGAAGAGAAGAGTATTGCGGAACTGCTTGCTGAGGAGAGACTTCAAAAAGCTAATCAAGTTTTAAATGAAAGTCAATCTCCTCAAGAAATGAGAATCCAAGATTTGGAGATTCAGAAGCAGCAGTGTTTAGAAGAAATGAAAGAATGGATGAATGATTTAGGAATAAGAGAATATCAAAAGGAGGAGATCGATATTGATTATAGAAAGGAACATGTGAAGAAAAGATTATGAGCTAAGGATAAATTCAATGGTCTAAAGCATTGAAATTCGGGAAAATCATTTATGAAAGCAGAAGAGCTTAGAAAGTCTGAAGCTAGAGCTCGAAGTCAGAAGATTATCATTGACGATGATGACGATAATTTGGGATTTTATGCGGTTCATCCGAATACGATACACACTCCCGTTTCGCAAAACGTAGAGCCTAAGGATTCACTCATAATGGGAGACGGGCATATTAACACTACTCCGGAAACGGAGGCGATTAGTGTTGAGACCCTTGTTTCAAACCCAAGTGAGTCCGAATGACTTTGTTAGGGGGGAAAGTCGATTGTACGTTGTAAGTCATTTCTCATAGGATATAATTATGTGTATTTTGAGAAGGGGTAATTTGTCGACATTGATGATTCCTATTACGAGAAGTTCACGAGTAGACTTGCTCATTCTTGCTCCGATTCGCGAAGGAAGAAGGAAATCGTTTTGAAGCTTGGTCACATGACGATGATACGACAACGATGACGATTTTTTTGATGACGATTTTATTGATTGTGTTGTATTGAATGTGACGGAGGATGGGATTGATCTTCGACATTTCTAGGATCGTTGACATTTCTCTTCGGAAAGACGAAATTAGTCAATAGTTATCTTTTAATTGAAAAGATTACCGTTTTTTGAGTACTCCTTCTATTCCGATTTCTTCATATATTTATGCCTCCTCCTCTACTATCCCCGTTGTGGATTTTGATTTGCCTTTAGAGGAGGCGGATATGCCTAGTTTTTTGGATGATTCGATGATTATTTCGAGTCGAGTCATTTACTTTTGATGATGAGCACTGGTGATGGTGATGAGGTTAATGTTTTTGGGGGAACGGGGAAATTAACAACAGTGAAACTTTCTTACCCCGGGTTTAGCAATATATATTAACATATAATCAGGTATATTAAATACTCTCCTATAGCATCTCAACCTGTCTCATACCATCCATCTATAGGTGAAAATAGTTGTTTTAGATGAGAGGAAGATACCTTCACAATCATTCCCGATACCTTTTCTACCTTTGTCACCTTTCCGAGAGTTTTACCGCATTCTTCTCACACGGGGAGAGTGAAGATAAGATTTTTAAACCGGGTATTTTTGATAATGTGCTTACAAGGAAGAGTTCTTTAACTCTTGATGTTTTTGACCCACTCCACCCACCCTTAATGGACTTTAATGTTACCAAAGCATTTTTCGGGTTTCATTTTTTATGAAAACTATTTTTCTAAAAAGTTTTATGAACCCGGAATCAAAAATGCTACGGTATATCTTTTATTCCTAGTTTGGGGAGGTTTCTACCTCTTAGATTTTCTTCACCCTCACTATTACCCACCATAAAAACCTAGTTTGGGGAAAGAGTCAGCGAACAAGGGGATCTATAAATAAACAGCGCTTGTGGGAGGGAACCCCTGCCGTTCCTTTTATTTTCTTTTTCTCTCTCTCATTTCTTTGTTTCCCCAAGGACAAATCAATTCGGGGGCGAGTATAGCTTGTACTCGGTTAACAAAAACTAAGCCGTTTTAGAGATGTTTTGAGCTAACAATGTAAAAAATGAGAGGAAGCTTGTTCTTTTTCGTTCTTGTTGGTTGTTTGTGATTTTTGTCTAGGTTTTCCGGATTTTGGAAGATTCATGGTTCAATATTGTGGAAGGACAAAGCAATGCCCACAATTTCCATTGATGGTCTCCAATCTTCTCTTCATAAAATGGGAAATCTTTTATCCTTGTCTTTATCGAACTAACATCTATTCTTTTGTTTGTCCCTTAGCCTTATTTTGTTAAAGATTCCTTTTGACCCTTATTTTTAAACTTTGAGGACAAAGTTTCATTTTAGTTTGGGGAAGGATATCTTCGATATTGACTTGCACTTCACGCAACCTTGTTTGAACCGTTTTGAATTACCTTTTTGTGGAAAAGTGAGAAATTAAAATTTTTTGCTTATAAGAAAAGCTCAAAAGAAGCTTAGTTTGAAGAGAAAAAACACCACTTTTTGGTAGTCCGTTGGTGAGAAATAGGAGTTAATTTTGACTTGACCGGGTGAAAATGCCCTAGCTAGTTCTTTAACCTACCTTTTGTAGGGCCAAGCTTTCACAAATCCTTATTTGCATTGGATTTTTTTAAAATGTGAAAAAGAACAAGGAAATGATGTAGTTAAATATAAGCTGTATTTGCTTTAAGCAAGGTTTTATTTGGAAACCCTAATGTTTTATATGAATTAATTTCTGTGTCTTTTACTCCCATAGCTCTTAACACATCTAATTAATATACGTGTCTTTTTAATTTAACTAAGGTCAACCAATGTCTTTAGAAAAAGTCTTACATTTTATAACGAATTCGTTTAATTATATGTAAGTAATATTTTTAGGTGTTCAATTTATAAGTTGATTTTTCTAAACGATGTGATATTTTTCATTCATCAAAAATTTTTATAATTAATAATATGAATGGCCAATGAAGCTTTTCTAATGCAAAAGCATTATTTTTGTTTTTTTTTTTACCCCCCCCCCCCCCCCTGCCGATGAAGCATTTCGCAAAAAATTTGAATAATTCAAGCTCACCTTACCTATAGATCGCGCAATCGTTGGCGTATCCATGTTTTCGAGAGCAAGACTCGGCTGGGGTCGCACTAAGGATTAAAACTATGATACGGGAATCAAGGTTGTAGGCATTTGATCACTAGGTGTGCGCGGCCTAGGTGATGATTGCAATAAGGGACTTGGGATTCTAGGCTTTTGTACGGTAAAAAGGTTGTTGTCGCGAAACCCCACAAACGTTAGCAGCGGAGTTAGTGGGGGTTTCGATCTAAGACACAGGTTGTATGTTGCGATATCCTATTTGGGAGAATGGCCGAAGTAGGGGTTGTACTAAGAAAAAAACAATTTTCCTATTGGGAGAAAAAAAAAAAATATAGTATATGGAAAATAAAAAGAATGGTTAAAAAATTTCATTTTCTAAATCAATTTATAAGTTATGTTTTCGAATCTCTTTTTAGCTTTTAGTCATGATGGTTTATCTTTGTTACTAAACATTTAAGCTCACAAGGCTTTTTTGTAAAGCTTAGATGAATTTCAAACTATGAAGATAAATTGATCTATGGTTGGAGTTAAAAAGAGTGCTCACATCTTAATCATTATATTTATTCCTGGGACGTGAAAACTTCACAAGTTGTAAGTATAAGAGCATTATTCATTTGGAACCTTGAATATTGACAATGATTTTATTTCTCTTGTTTAATAGCTTTGTTTAGTCTAGTGAAAAGTCAAGGATGACGAATTTTCCTCTTTTGTGCTCTATTAATCGGGAGTAGCCTATTTCAATGAGCCTAAAAGTTGCAAAAATTGCAATGATTGCCATTAATGTGTTTCCATGAGATTAAATGTTGAGAAAAGCTTAAGTTGTTTTAAAAAGGTGATTCATAAAAGGTGAAAACAAGGGCATTTTGGAAACTTGTTAGTTTACAAAGTGTACACTTGATAACATTGCGTGAGGACACGGCAATCCTTTAGTTTGGGGAATTTTGATAAATGCTTAATTGTATATATTAAATACCCGGGATTTTGCCAAATAAAAGCCAAGAAAATGCCAAAAGAATAGAAAAATGTGTGCTTTTGTGTCTATTGTGCAGGAAAGGATAAAAAGGACAAAAAGAAGCAAAAACAGTCAAAAACCGACAAAGAAACGGAAAAGTCAAGTCAAGAGTGAAGACGGGAAGCCAATGATCAAAGCCGGATCAGTCTAATTCAAGAAATGAAGCTCAAGATAAAAGTCAAGGACTAACAATGACAAGTTTTCAACACTCAAGGGTTCTTATGGAAGTTTTGAGTCAAAGGGACTAAAGTTGCAAAATAAAGAAAGTGATTATAAAAGGAGAAAGTGGAAATAACAAACGCAAGGGCCGAATATGACAAAGTTGAAACTTCTTTTATACTAGAAAAGGGACGGGTGGAAGACAAGGACCATTTATGTCATTACTCCAAAGTTTTAAACAGAAAAACGCGTTTTTTAAATCTTTCCCCCTTATGCCTCAACAGCATTTCCCGCCAAACAACAAGTAACACCCATTTCCTGGGAAAACTTCCCCCCGCTCCTTTATACCACCCAACCTTGTTCAGACAAACTCCTCTACATCATATCACCCTCGTGGCAGCACTGTTTGGATCTCGACACCTCATAATTCCAATCAAACGGCCACAAATCAAAGATAAATGATCAACGGCTGAGATGCATTGGAAGATTCAAGAATTCTTCACCTCTCTTCTTCATTTCTCTATAAATAGGACCTCTAGGTTTCATTTTTCAGGTTGTTGTATTTGTTTTTAATTTTCACTTTGTATTTTCTCTCAATTTTAAGCAATTACTTTCAAATTTTTAGCAAATACGATTTAAGCTTTTGTACTCTCTTCTTCTAATCTTGTATCTCATTACTTCAGTAATAACAATTTAGTTTTAATGTTTCATTGTACTTTGATTTCAATTTTAAGCCAAATTCACTCATTAAGCTCTTAATAAGCTCATTCGAGCTTATTACTGTTCATAAGCTCAAATTCAGTCAAACTTTGTTCTTAAGCAAGTCATTTACTATTCTAGTTCAATTTACATGAAATCATGATTACTTGAGGTGTTTTTGAGTTTACTTTGAAGCTATAAGAAGAAAAGTTAATATAGATGTTATAGTTATTGAGCTGAATGCTCCTAGGTTTGGAGGGCTAGGAGCCAATAGGATTGTGTTTTCTAAAGCCACTCACTCTACAAGAGTGGCTTAAGTGTCTGAGACAACACAATTTCAGGTTTTACTTTCTCAATTTCAATTTAACATTTATAGCTTATTACAAATTGCTTTTTCCTATGAATTCTAATGTCTATTCCTGTTTTGATTTAGCTTAGTTAGGTTATAGATGTGTTAGTTTTAAGTTGTTCTAGTTTTAATCATTTCTAGCTTTCATTCCTTAAATTCTGTCATAAAAAGTAGTTAAGCTAGTAGAGTAACTAGCTTATTTTCATTAATAAGCTTTAGGTTTTATAGTTTAAAAAGCTCAAGTAGGTTAAAATTAGAGTGAGTAGATAAAAAGTTTAAGCTGATTTAGCTTTCAAATAGGTTTTAAGCTCACTATAGTTTGGACAGAATTGAGTAAGGAGTGTTTGGATCTAGTTGTTTTTGACTTTTTAAGTCAACAATCTTCTGTCTAAATTCTTTAAATAGCTGAGTTAGGTTTTAATATCAAGGTTCAAACAGGATTTAAGAGTTAGATTGTTA
Source organism: Tanacetum coccineum (assembly GCA_026074375.1). Lineage (NCBI taxonomy): Eukaryota > Viridiplantae > Streptophyta > Magnoliopsida > Asterales > Asteraceae > Tanacetum > Tanacetum coccineum. Next base: position 9,896 of record BQNB010104133.1, read on the forward strand.
AATTCAAAAGTTTAGAGTTTAAAAAGTTAGAATTTGCACCAGGACAAGTTTTTAGCTAGCTAGATTTAGAAGTTAGTAACTCAAATACAATTTAGAGCTCACTTTGAGTTAGTGTAAGGTTAGTAACAAGTAGTGATTGAGATAATGAGGTTTTAGTTAAAGGACTTTAGCCTGCATTTTAGTATAATACCAATTGCATCAGTACCAATTGCATCAGCAACATCTAGCACTTTTTCATTTAACTTTTCTTGTAATCTTTGTGAAAACTTGGCTTATTTTTCTATAGAATTCTTTAGTACACATCTTAAGCTACATATAGCTGCTTTTAGTTTCAAATTTCATCTATAAATAAGCTAGATATAAGTCATAATGTGAAAAAGCTCTTAAATCACTTGTTTCTGTAACAGATTTGAAAGTGCTTATTTTCTAGCTTATTGAGTTGTTAAAAGTAGAAAGTCCCTTCATTAAAGTTGTTTAGAATAAGCTAGTTAATAAGTTTGTAGTTTTAAGTTTTTGCTGAATCTCACTTTTTGATTTATAGCCAAAAAATAAGCCATTAGCGTAGGGTTTGTTTGAGTTACATTTCCCAATTCGTTTAGGGGTTAATGTTTTACCATGAAGTGTAAATTTAGAAAGTTCGGCCCGCCTACCCTTTACTTTCCTTTTTAACAGTTGCTACCCTAGTTCTTTTTAGTTATAAATAAAATAGATTTACATTTTAGATAATTGTTTAAGAAATTAGGTTTTAAGATTTAATTGATAAAATTAGTGTTCAATTGATTGATAAAAATTAGGGCTTTTCATTCCATAAAATTTCTGCACCATTTTAGTATTTTTAAACCAATTTTCCATATTTTTCCAGTTTGATTTGTAATTTTTAGGAATTAAAATAGATTTTAGTGAATTACTTTTTCTAGGAAAAATCATAAAAAATAGAAAAATAGTTGAAATTTTTTGATTCTTTTTGCAATAATTTTCTTTTTAAATCTAGTATTTTTGAAAAATAAAAACAAAATTTTAGTGATAATTTTTAGAAAAAGTTTATTTTTGGTTAATTCATTAAACTTTAGAAATTCATAAAAAATTCAAAAATAGTTAAAAAATTCCAATTCTTTTTTCTAAAAATTTTCATTTTAAATTTGTGATTTTTAGGTATAAAATTTGTTAGTATAAGTGCTTTAGATTTTAAATTTCAGTTTTAGCTCGCATTTTTACGTTTTGTGCATTTAAATTTCGAGCTAGTTAATTGTTTTTTAATTCATGCTATTATAATTTGTAGTGTAATCAATAATTCAAAAATCCTTTATCATTCTTAACTCGAATCCAAATTATTCCAAAATCTTAATTCTCGAATTTCGTTGGGACACGACCCGAGTAGTACAATACTTCCCGGATAAAAATATACATATTGTGTTTTCTTTAGTGAGATTTTTACCTTATATTTCTCTTGATGGGAGAAGTACTTGTGGAAAGAAATTTTCACGGGATTAATACTATAAGTATATAAATTTGTTTGCTTTTGCTACACATCATCGTTAATCCAACTTCATTGTGTATTTTATGCATATATTAATTAAAAATTTAAAACACAACTGTTGGACAAGTAGACTCAATATAAAATCATTCACACAAGTGTGCGTAACTCCCCACCCATCGTACATTGGGTTGCGCAGCGAAAATTAGCAATTGGATGTTACTAAATAGCACCATTTACCAAGATAATAGAAAACGACCCAACCCAGAATTGAGACGTTTTATAAAGCATGTGTTCCATAATTATTTCAGAGTTAAAATGCGGTCTTAGGTCCCTCACAGATTCGCAACCAACGTCTATTTACATACATTGAAAGAAATTGTTTAATTAAATGACATTATTTTTAACTCAAACTGTAAGGAAATTGTTTTGAAATGACGGGAACACAGACAAGTTGTCTTTCCCCTTAAAATCCATCACGACTACAGAAAACTCCACGTCATCGTTGCCTTCATCCTTGGTTACCTGGGATAAAACATGTTTAAAATGTCAACAACAAAGTTGAGTGAAATTCATAAAGTTTAAAATAATCAATAAGCAATAATCTTTGAACACATAATTAGTTCTCGGGAAAACAAAGCAACAAATGCAATGTATAGCAACTTCTTTTCTTTCACGCAATAAGCTCATGACACCGAACGTTAACAGTACATTATTGCATCTCATATGTAAGTGTCCCCAAAACAAGGTATTATTGTAATATACCTACTATTTTCTAAATACAAAATGTCCATTTGACAGGGTGTTCACCGTCAGATTCATACCCCAGACAGGGCTGTCAAACCCAATAGATCTATTTAAAGCGTTAGCATTCACCTCACAAGGCAATTAACGGTTCATGAAAGAAGGGACTTCGACAATAGCTACTTATGCGGAAACAATCTCTAACTATTCCAACATGTTTAACTAGCCTAAAAACATGTACCAAAACTATCAAACACATGCTCATACTCAAAATACTTTCAAACGTGAATCATCTAGCAATAATCATGTATATGTAATAACATCTAATTAAATCAACACATAAACATAAATAAGTGCTTACAAGGCTAGAACAAAAATTAATTTCGCTTCCCCCTTGGTTGAACCATACGGACGAATAAGCAAAGACCAATCCAAAACCTTTTTCAATCAAACCAAGTCTTTAAATCAACAATCTAACACCCTTACACCCTTAAACACTCCTTTATACTCGAAAATCACAAGAACACACCAAAAATCTAACTTCTTGAAAACTTAGTACATGTAGGATTTTCTTAGTGGGAAATGTAGAGGATTAAACAAGGATTAATAATCTATTAATAGATCATAATGCATGTAAGTAAATAATTTGTGATGATGATTTTATTGTTGGTGTTGTGGTTCGAACGACAAGAAGAGAAAGAGAGGGTGAGAGTGATAAAAATTTGTAAAAGTGTTTTATGTGTGTGTGAGTGTGGTATATATAGAAAGAAAGTTTGACACTTTAACACCTTTAGTCCCTCCTTTCATTTAGTCCTTGCAAAGTTAATACAAAATGGTTATTTATTTCGTTACCTAGCCAACCTAGGACACGGGTCACCACACGTTTCGTAAAATTTTATTCCGTCCCACTAAATATAGTTTAAAACCTTTAATAAAACATTAAAACACATAAGGCTCGACCCTTGACATACTTTTTACAAAAATCTTGGGGAAACGCCGTAAAATACAAAATAACATATTTACGCTCTCGGAGCATCAAAACACGTTTTTCTGACTTTCTTAGATGCTAGAAACAAATAGAAACTCAAACATGGATTGAAATTACCTTATCAAAGGAAATTTTCTATCAAACCTCATATAGCATAAACGACTATAACTATTTACGTAACTAAAAATAATTATCTTAGCTCGGGATAGACGTTGACCTGAAACTCGGGTTGTTACATTCTCCCCTCCTTTAGGGAGCGCCGTCCCGGTGCTCAGCTTGATTTATCCGCTTTCCTCGCTTCGTCCTTACTTGTAAAGAGATGAGGGTACTTTTTCTTAATCTGATCCTCACGTTCCCAAGTAAATTCTGGACCTCTTTGCGAATTCACAAGAACTTTGATTATATGGTTATTCTGACTGTGCTTAAGTCGCTGAACTCTCTATCACAACTTTCCATGGCTCTTCAATAAGGTGCATTATTATCTTCAAGTTGAATCTCATCCATCAGAACAACAACATTCCCTTCTGCAAAAAAACTTCTTAAGATTTCAAAAACGTGGAAAAAGTGATTATGAATTCTTTCAGTTCTTGAGGAAATACTCCAACGTAATATGCTAAGCACAACTATAGTTAGTAATCTTGAATGGCCCATGTAACGCGCGGTACTCTTAGCTTTATGCGCTTTCTAAAATGCAATCAAAATCCCTCCACCCATTCCATGGACGATACATTAAGCAAGTACCATATCACTAACATCATATTCCAACGGCTTAGTCTCTTATATGTATAACTCTTCTGGCGTACTACGAGAAACTAACAAAACGGTTTTAATCTAGCAATTTCTCTGGTCGTATCACGGATCAATTCGGGTACCGGTGAGTTGGTACCCTAATACACCGGCACACAGGTGTTTACATTTCCGTCCCGTACAAAGTTTCATATGGTGCCAGCCTTATATTACTTGTGTGATAAACTATTGTTGTATGAGAATCGAACCAATGGAAAATGGTGTGTGATCCCAACTACTTCCAAAATTCAATCACACAGGCGTGTACTTATCTTTCCAATGTTTGTTTTTTCCTTTCAACTATTGATCCATCAGGTTTTGAGCGGTGGTAAGCAGAAGAGTATCACTATCCAAATTCGTCCCCAACGCTTCCTGAAGAGATCTCCATAAATTAGACGTAAAATGGCTATCTAGATCCAAAATGATCGAAACAGGAACACCATGCCTACACACTATTTCCTTTAAATAAAGTCGCGTGATTTTCTCCATACTATCTGTTTTCTTCATTGGTAAGAAATGAGCTGATTTGGTCAGTCGGTCGACAATAACCTAAATCGTATCGTACCCACTCGGCGTTCTTGGCAATCCACTCACAAAATCCATAGTGATCCTTTCCCACTTCCAAACTGGAATCTCAGGTTGTTGCAGCAATCCAGACGGTTTCTGATGCTCGGCTTTAACCTTCGCATAAGTCAGACACTTACTAACATACGTGGCGATATCAGCTTTCATATTCGGCCACCAGTACAATGGTTTCAGATCTTGATACATCTTGTTCGATCCTGGATGGATAGAATACTTGGACTTATGCGACTCATGCATAACCAAATCCCTCAACCCACCGAATCGCGGCAACCAAACACGATTTCCAAAACAACATGTTCCATCAGGGCGAAATTCGAATATTAGCTTAATCAATCTCCCCAAATGTTCTGCCTCAACATTCTTCTTCTTCATTGCTTCCTTTTGAGCTTCACGAATTTGCTTCGGTAAATCATTGTGAACATTCATCATCAAATCTCGGACATACAATGGCTTAATTCTTTCCTTGCGACTCAAGGCATCAGCCACAACATTCGCTTTTCCAGGATGATACCGAATTTCACAATCATAATCATCAACATAACTCAACCCTCTCTGTTTTCTAAAGTTCAATTCTTTCTGATTACTTAATTATATTGTAGGCTCTTGTGATCGGTGATGAAAACAACACACTCGTTTAATACAAATAATGTCTAAATAATCTAAGAGCGGAAAGCAAAGGTTGCCTAATTCCAAATCGTGAGTATTGTAATTCTCTTCATGGATTTAAACTTGTCTTGAAGCATACACTACCACTTCTCTACTTTGCAATCAACACGGCGCCATAACCTTAAGAGATGCGTCACATAAACATGAAATCTTCATCCTAGAGCAACGTAAGATCGGTTGCACTAACACAACTTCTGCTTCAAATTTTGAAATGCTTCTTCTTTAGTCTTTTTTCCCCCTCGTATTTCTTATCTTTCTGAGTCAACTTAGTCAGCGGCTTAGAAATTAAAGAAAAACCTTCAATGAACCTCCTATAGTACCCAGCCAATCTAAGAAATTGCCTCACCTCCGTTGGCGTCGTTGGTGCAGCCCAACTCTTAATGGCTTCGATCTTGGCAGGATCAACATGAACACCACTATGATCAATCACATGACCCATAAATTGTACTGAATCTAGCAAAATACACTTTAAAACACTTGGGCGTACTTATATCTCCCTTTTAGCAGCTCTAAAAAAAATCTTTAAATGCTTACATGTCTTCTTCGTCGTTGGAATAAAAACACAAAATATCATCGATGGAACCACTATGACCAAACTTATCAAGATATGGCTTGCATAACTCAGGTTTCATCAAGTCCATAAACACAGCAGGCGCATTAGTCAATCCAAATGGCATTACTTGGAACTCAAAGTGACCATACCAAGTTCTAAATGCAGTAATCAGAATTTCTTCTTCTTTAATGAGTAACTGGTGATATCCTGATCGCAGATCAATCTTAGAATACACGCTAGAACCTTGCAGTTGGTCAAATAAATCATCAATTCTCGGAAGAGGATAACGATTCTTGACCGTCAACTTGTTTAACTCGCGATAATCTATACACATTCTAAAAGATCCATATTTCTTCTTCACAAACAACACCGGTGCTCCCCACGGTGATGAACTCGGATGAATAAATCCTTTCTCTAGCATCTCTTGCAGTTGTACGATGACTCTCTCATTTTAGATGCTGCCAATCTATACGGTGCACATGCAACAGGTGCAGCCCCTGGTACTAGATCAATTTAAAATTCTACTTGCTCGGGGTGGTTTCCGTCCTGGAAATTCTAGGAGCGCCGCAGGAAACTCTGAATTACTGGCACGTCTTCCATTCATTTCTACTTCGACTTGTTTTTCGTCACATGTGCCAAAAATAAATGGCAACCTCGCTTGACGTACTTACGGGCCTTGATACACAAAAATGCTTTAATCGAGGACTCAAACCCTTGTCGCTTTCGATATAATTTGTTTTCCATTGGCATGTACGAACAACTTTCGCGCCACAGACGGGGGAATAACGGCATCGATGTTGCCTAGCCAATTCGTAACCGATTAGGTCGTCAAAAGTACAAGCTCAATCGGCCATAAGATCGATTCAAACAACATGGTTCACTAAAATTCAAAAGTGGCAAACCTTTTCAAAACAGTGTTCGTACATAACTACCCTTCATCTGATAACTCTAACCTCATATAATAGCTCTTTTTTTTACCGTGATCGATTATCAAGCATGGAACTAAATTCTAGTATACCACAAACTCCTATCGGAACCCGAATGAAAAATAAAAACAAAAGCATAGGGTTATTGAGCAGAAACGTACAGTAACCACATTCTAGACTTAAGGCTCTAGATCCTTAATTAGCATAGCTCGACCATGATTTCTCCAGCTTTCTTCTTGCATAATCTTCTTTGGGCATAGATCATTTAGAAATATGACCTTGGCTTACCATAATATAACAAGTCCAAACAGGCTGTTCTCTTACATTTACTTGCCTTGTGCACACCTTTCCCCACACTGCATGGCACCTTGATTGATTACACTGACAACATGGTGTTGCTAAAAACACCGTTCCACATAAAGGAAGCTTTCATCAGTAGGTGGGTATACCACTGGCACGCGTGTTTCTTTGCTTTTGGGCTATTATGCAAACGTTTGATGAGAGTGATCTTTTTGATTGCCCTTACACTACTATTTCCACTTTGAATGCTCTCTACTTTGCTTACATCCTTTCCAAATTCGTGTCTTTTAGTGCATTCTTAGCTTGTCGGATTTTTGCTCCGTCAACTTATGAGCCATACGCACAGCTTCGTTCAGATCAGCAGGCTTAGAAGATGTTACTTCACCCTTGATATTATTAGTCAATCCCCTGATGTAAGCATCAACCTTCACTCTTTCAGACTTAACCATTCTTGGACACATCAAAGCTAGTTCATTAAACCTCTATGTATAAGCAACAACATCATACTCCTTAACCTTCAAGTTTTAGAATTCGTGCTTCATTCTTTAAACTTCTTCTATTAGACAAAATTACGTAGTCATCAGTTACTTTATCTCAGTCCAAGGCATTTGGTTCACAGTCTCTAAACCTATGGTTGCAACCTTAGTTTTCCACCAAGTCAAAGCTGGTCCTTCTAGTATAACAGCAACAAACTTTACCTTCTTACCCTTTACACATTCACTGATCTCGAAAACACTCTGAGTCTTCTCAAACCATCTTCGCAATTCGACATCTCCTTCAACACTACGGAAGACAGCAGGATTGCACTTCATAAACCTAAAAAAGTATACTAACAAACAGCAGGTGCAGTGTCTTGACCTCTAACTGGCCCATATCTACTAGCATCATTTCTGACATTTGCTTGCCTTGCCCGCTCAGCAGCAATAGCTGCATCAATACTTTCTTTGATCAATCGACGAATAGCAGCTTGAGTCATAGGTGCAGACTTTGGAGGCATGATTCTGTCACGTCACACAGAAAATAATCTGATATGCATTCATAACATGATATACTCATAACATGGTACAATGACAAATCAATCACCACAACAGTCACACAACATCAAGTAGTAATCAAAAGATAGTCATTCATTTTTCATCACAAGAGAGTTAATACACAGTTGCATTGTTTCATGAAATGATACAAATCGTTACAACCAATAGCACTAATTCTACTAACTGAGGATTCAGTTTAGTGATTACACAACAAAAGAAACTACAATTGAAACTAAACTACTACGAATCATGAGGAGATCCTCGCGACTTAGATGATGGACTCTTCTCATCTTCAATTGGAATATCGATAGCTTCATTCGGTCTTTCTTCAAACACAAATCCTCTATGAATCATCTCTTGATAGAACTCATGAGCTCGAACTCTAGTCCAATAGAGATCTCTCTCGACTCGTTCGTTCTGCATACGAAGGAATGTGTTGCTAAACTTTGCTTCTTCAAGTTCCTTCTTCAATCTCTTACATTCAACCTTATCTTCAGTATTACCAAGCTTTTCAACTAGCTTTTCCATTGTAGCCGTCCCTTGCTCCACACTAGAACGTACTTCATTACCCAAGTCCAAAATCAACTTACCATGGTACTTGTCCTTTGCTTTTCCTTTCTTCTCGACCAATGCATGCACCGTCTCGCGACCACACAATCGCCTTGAGAGAGAAGCCAACCGACCAAACAAAGAGTTAATGTCCCTCCTCATGAGACCAGGCAATAGACCATCACTGTCCTCACGAAGAAAAGGAGCAGTAGATGATTCACCTACCTTATGGACGCTAGCAGGAACAGTCTCATCCTCAGACTCAACCGCATCCTCAACCTCAATCTCATCATCAGGTTCAGACTCAGAAGCATGCGGCGGAGGGTTAAGAGGATCCACCTCTTCATAAGGATATGTCATCTCTGGCTCATTCTCATCTTCCTTGATGTCGACTTCCATATCATCTTCTTCTTCCTTAAATTCGTCTTCTTCTAGGTCCTCATCTTCATCCACTAAGACGCGCTCGTGAAACAATCGGAACTTCAACGTGTTGTTTCGGACTCAACACGGGTACATCTATCCACATGATGGGAAGGAATTACGTTCATCATGTAATTCTAAAAATATATCATACATAAAAACTTGTTAAAACCTTAAATAACGTTAATCACTTCTTATTCTTATTCAATAATGTTCCAATAAGAATACTATTATCCAAAATAACGGCTCATATAAAAGCGCAACAAACAAAAATTCACAATTCGCAACCTTTTTCAATCCGAATATACCTCGATTATATTTCAAACATATATAATAATAGTTATCATATAATCACATGCCATTCGATGCATACAACACATGCATAAATGCACCAATACATAACAATTCATGCATCCATTCACTTGCAAAAATTTTTATTTACTGTACTATATATAAATTAAACACATATGTAAGCATATATCCATACGTAACAATCAACAAATTTACCTTTTCCTTCTATAGGTAACCAACAGCAACGAGGAGTCTCGGCGTGCGTGTAGAAGCGTTATAGTTTAGGTTTTCAAAAAGACTTGACCTAGTTCTCTATAACCTTAGGCTCTTGATACCACTCTGTAACACCCCACCCAACATACATTGGGTTTCGTAGCGGAAATTAGCAATTGGATGTTACTAAATAGCACCATTTACCAAGATAATAGAAAACGACCTAAATGAGACGTTTTAACAAGCATGTGTTCCATAATTATTCTGAGTTAAAATGCGTTTAGGTCCCCACAGAATCGCAACCACCGTCTATTATAACCATTGAAAGACAATTGTTTCAATTAAAAGACATTGTTTTTTTAACACAATTTAAGACATTGTTTTGAAAGACCGGAACACACAAGTAGTCTTTCCATAAAATCCATCACACGCACGACACCTCCACGCCATCGTTGCCTTCATCCTTGGTTACCTGGGATAAAACATGTTTAAAACGTCAACAACAAAGTTGAGTGAAATTCATAGAGTTTAAAATAATCAGCAAGCAATAATCATTGAACACATAATTAGTTCTCGGGAAAACAAAGCAACAAATGCAATGTATAGCAACTTCTTTTCTTTCACGCAATAAGCTCATGACACCAAACGTTAACAATACATATGGCATTTCATATGTTAAAGTGCCCCAAAACAAGGTATTATTGTCATATACCTACTATTTTCTAAATACAAAATGTTCGTTTGACAGGGTGTTCACCGTCGGATTCATACCCCGGACAGGGCTGTCAAACCCAATAGATCTATTTAAGGCATTAGCGTTCACCTCACAAGGCAATTAACGGTTCATGAAATAAGGGACTACGACAAATAACCTATTAAGAACCCCCCCCCCCCCCCCCCCTATTTTAACCCCAATATCCCCCCAACACACACAACCCCCCCCCCCCCCCCCACCCCCCCCCCCCCCCCCCCCCCCCCCCCCCATATATATTTTTTTTTCGGGAAAAACAATCTCATAATCGGGTCCAGCATACCATAAAATCATATGTGTTCGGTTTATAAAACAAACATGTATCCCCCTCGCGGGTTTAAAAACATTTAAAACAGTTCAAAAGCGAGGCTATGAACTCACCTTAAGCAAAAGATCCAAATCAATCAACTCAATAAGCGTAACTTGCTTCACGTCTTAGACGCGACCTATTAATTTTATATATGCGGTTTCGTGATAAAAGTATATTTAATTTCATATATTGCATACTTGCATATACATATACTTATTACTATTACGTATATACAATCATATACTACAATCTCCAAGTGCGACGCAAAACATTTCTGATTGACATTCTTTATAATATTACAACGTTTTCCATAAAGTTTCCATTTTTAGAAAGCTTGCCGAAAGTAAGGATAATATAATCCGAACATCATATTTTGTTATCAATTAACTAACATTACTAACCCTTTGCTTATTATAGCCTTTATTCAAATGTTTACTCAAGTTTGACTTTCGAAAGTCAAAGTTCGTAATTGACTTTTTACCCCAAAAATACCCAAATTTGACTCGGCCGTAAAACGTTCGTTTTTAGGAGTTACAAGGCCCACCTTATATCAAAGCGAATCTTAGAACATCTTTTATCATTATCAAAAGCCTTAAATAGATTTTAAAAATTTCTCGACATGCTATGACCAAGTCAAACTTTCTGGTCAACGAAAGTCAACCCAAAGTCATACCAAAACTCATTTTTATCAAAATCTAACTATTCCAATGTGTTTAACTAGCCTAAAAACATGTACCAAAACCATCAAACACATGTTCATACTTGAAATATTTCCAAATCGATTTTGCACTTGAATCATCTAGTAACAATCATATACATGTAATAACATCTAATTAACCATACTAGAAATGTAATTTATATACTCACAAAGCTAGAACAAAGATTTTTGTTTCCCCCTTCCTTTTGAAATCGGACGCAAACGCAAGACCAAAACCAAAGCTTTTTCAACAAAGCCAACTAGCTAATAACACTTATCTACCACTAGTAAACCTTCCTTTTAGATCAAAACCCCAAGAACACACTTGAATTTCTAACTTTCTCAAAACTCAATGCATGTAAGGTTTTCTTAGTGGGAAATGTAGAAGATTAAACAAGGATTAATATGGTATCAATTGATTGTAATGCATTGATTCCGTCCGAACACACTAGATATAATATATAATATATAAGGAGGATATCAATAATAATATAGTATAGTATTTCTGTCGGGTTCTAGAAAAATGCTTTTAACCAAAGCAATTTCAAAAACCTTCCTGGTCGTTTCCTCGGAGAGAGGTGAATGGAAATTTACGTTCAAGTTGTAAATCGAGCTTGATTGTCATTTAAGTTTTTGGTTTTGGTTTTAAACTATTTTTATACTAAAAATTAAACTAATATTAATTCTAAGATTAAAAACTAAAAGATTATACTAAAATTGATCTAAAAGATATAAATGACAAATATGCTTGCTAAGTGACGTGAAAAGTTCATTAAGTGTGAATTTAGGTTTATTAACAAATTAATTCCCTTAGAAAAGAATTTTATCTCACAACATTGTTTCATTTTGATAAAAACCTCTTGAAAAGATATTAATTACTAGATGTGCAGTTTGACTATTTCTTCGGCTTTTGCCCTTCAAAACATTCAAACTATAAATCTAAATAATCCAAAATTATTAATTAAACTTTTTTTTTTAAATCCACACTTAAATCCCAATTCACAAATGTCACTTAACAAGCACTAATAAACTACTCACTACGCATGACAATTATCAAATAAGCAAACATTTTATAAAATGACAAAATAAATCTACACTAATTAATTGAAAAAGGATAGAAAATAGAACCGAATTGGAGACCCGCAATTAAACGTAAACCACCCGATTTATTTAGCTAAAACAAATAATCAAATTCGGTCTAGCTAAATAAACCCGTAAGCTCCTCGCCTCGTGAGTTGACCGGTACCAAAAAAGTCAAACATAAAATAATGTTAACAGTAACAGTTTAAACAATACACAATTTGCAATTCTCCTACATTCGAAAGCCTAATTTTAAAATAGAAACAAGCCCAAACCAAATGTAGACCCAAATACAAATCAAATTTAGACACAGGCCCAAAGCTCAAAATGAAAGCCCATATTTTCAAACGAAACCCAACTGCTTAATTAAATGATCTACTACAAACCAAACGCAAAGGAGTTGTGAAGCACCAGCTTAAACAATTTGCTTAATCCTAATTTCAAATAAGCTAAAACACATCAATCAAAATAAGCCAAGATCAAAACTAGTTAAGCTTCAGTAGTACCACTAATCAATGAAAAATAGAATAAACATTTATTACCTTAACGAGATCTAAACTAATTATACTTAATCGAAAAAAAACTTTTGTGACTAAATAAACTAACCGAATACCAAATAAACACTTTGAAAACAAAAACAAGGAATTTGAATAA
>BQNB010104134.1:0-15890 GCA_026074375.1 Tanacetum coccineum
TAAAAGCTCAAATTCAAGACAAGGTTTTTGTGATAACATCATTGAAAAATGATTTACGAAAATCAAAAAGGAAAGAAATTGTTGAGAATGCTACCTTCCGCCACCACTATTTCTCCAGGCATGTTCAAGCTTGATTTAGAACCGTTGCCTCCTAGGTTATTGCAAAATAGGGAAGCTCACATAGACTATCTTAGGAACACTAAAGAACAAGTTAATATTCTTTAGGAAATAGTCGAACAAGCTAAGGCAAAACAACCTTTAGATAGCGAGTTAGACCTTGCTTGTAAGTATGTCACAAGAATTCAGGAGTTGCTTGTATATGTTCAAGATACGTGCCCTAATGCGATAACACCTAGTTCTAAGAAGGTTGCTGTCAAACCCATGAACAATGTCAAGAAAGTTAGGTTTGCTGAACCTGTCACATCCTCAAACAACATTCCACAAGTAGAGTCTTCTAATACATCAGATTCTAACACACCTATGTTGTCTTCTACGGGAGTGAAGTGTTCTACTAGTAATTGCGGATCAAAGCCTCCAAGCAATAAAAAGAATGATAGGATCTCGCAACCACCAACTAGGAACAAGAAGAATAAAGTAGAAGCCAAACCTAGGAAAGTCAATAAAATGAATCGTGTTGTTAAACATGTTTGTGATGCTGATGTTAAGCATTTACTGTCAAATGTGAATTCTAAAATTCTCTGTGCTACTTGTAATAAATATATGTTTGATGGTGTTCATGATAAATGTCTTCTTGATCTTGTGCAAAATGGGAATAAATGTCCTAAATCTGCTAAGAAACTTAAAAAACAAAATATTTGGAAACCTACAGGTCATGTATTCATTGAAGTAGGATTTAAGTGGAAAGCAACAGGCAGAACCTTCACTATAGTTGGTAACTCATGCCATTTAACTAAGATCACCTCAACTAACATAGTGCCTCCTAAGCAAACCACTTCCCACTCAGATGAAATACAAAAACTAGAGATAAAATTCTATAGCAGGAAACCCAAAAATGTTAAAAACATAGGTTCGAGTAAAATATATAAGATTGTGGGATCTAAGAATGCTAACCACTCGGAACCTAATCAAAATTGGGGATCCACTGCAATAGATATTCCATCATCTTCTTCTCTTGTCATGACAGGTTGTCCAGATTGTACTTTGGTATCTAGACTCTAGATGTTCGAAACACGTGACAGGAAATCGCTCTCAGCTCGTGAACTTTGTCAGTAAATTTCTGTGTATTGTTAGATTCAGGAACGATCAAATTGCAAGGATTTTGGGGTATGGTGACTATCAGCTGGGAAATGTTGTTATCTCAAGGGTATACTATATTGAGGGGCTTGGACATAACTTATTTTTTGTTGGCCAATTTTGTGATGCGGATCTTGAAGTTGCATTTCGGAAAAACACTTGCTTTATTTGATATTTGGAAGGTGTTGATCTACTTTCAGGGCCTCGAGACACAAATTTGTACACAATTTCTCTTGATGACATGCTAAAATCATCTCCGATCTATCTTCAATCCAAAGCGTCAAAGACTAAGTGCTGGTTATGGCACCGTAGATTATCTCATCTCAACTTTGGTACTTTGAACAAGCTAGCTAAAGACGGTCTTGCTCGAGGAATTCCTAGACTTAAATTTCAGAAAGATCATTTGTGTTCAGCATATGCATTAGGTAAAAGCAAAAAATCCTCTCATCAAGGCAAAGTTGAAGACACTAACCAAGAGATACTATATCTTTTGCATATGGATTTGTGTGGCCAGATGCGTGTGGCTAGTATTAATGGGAAAAAGGTATATCTTAGTGATAGTCGACGATTACTCAAGATTTACCTGGGTCAGATTTTTAAAGACAAAAGATGAAGCTTCTGCGGCCATCATCAAATGTATTAAAAGCAAACAAGTTCGTTTGAATGCCACAGTCCAGAATGTTCGAACATATAATGGAACCGAATTTGTCAATCAGACACTTTGTGAATGATATGAAAAATGGTGTTGTCGAAAGGAGAAATCAGACTCTTGTTGAATCCACTCGAACAATGCTGATATTTTCTAAAGCTCCATTATTTCTCTGGGCCGAAGCTATCAATACTGCTTGTTACACCCAAAACCGTTTTTTGATACGCCTATGATACAACAAAACTTTATACGAGCTTATGCAAGACAAGAAACCGGACTTATCATTCTTTTATGTCTTTGGTTCACTTTGTTATCCTACCAATGACCAAGAGGATCTAGGAAAATTTGATGCAAAAGCAGACATTGGGATTTTCATTGGTTAAGTGCCTACAAAGAAAGCATTCAGAATCTATAACAGAAGGACCCGGATAATTTCTAAAACAATTCATGTAACGTTCGATGAGCTAACAGCTATGGCTTCTGAATAATTCAGTTCAAGACCCGGGCTTCAAGGAATGACTCATGTTACATCCAGTACAAGACTCGGTTCAAATCCTGTTTCTCAACAACCTTGCTTGCCACCAATAAGAGATGATTGGGATCGGTTATTTCAACCAACGTTTGATGAATAGTTTAACCCTCCAACAATTGCTGTTTCTCTAGTTCAAGAAGCTGCTGCTCCAAGAGCTGAAGTATCGACTGATTCTCCTGTGTCAACTACCATTGACCAGGATGCTCCATCAACAAGTATTCCCTCATCACAAGAACATGAACATTCTCTAATCATTTCTCAAGGTCTTGTAAGATCACAAGCAAAAAAAAACACCAACTTTTCATGATGATCCACTTAATGAATCTCCTAATGAAGACTCGACTTCTCAAGGATCATCATCGAATATAAGACAAATCCATACTTCATTTGAATAACTTGGTAGATGGACTAAGGATCATCCAATAGAAAATGTAATCGGAGATCCTTCTCGCTCTATATCTATGAGAAAGAAACTCAAAACTGATGCCATGTGGTGTTACTTTGATGCCTTCCTAACTTCTGTCGAACCCAAGAGCTTTAAACAAGCAATGACCAAATCATCATAGATCGATGCAATGCAAGAAGAAATTCATGAATTTGAAAGACTAGAAGTTTTGGAATTGGTGCCGTGTCCAGATAACGTGTTCTTGATCAAGCTGAAATGGAAGTATAAAGTCAAGACAGATGAATTTGGCGGGGTACTAAAGAATAAGGCTAGGTTCGTTGCTCAAGGATTTAGGCAAGAAGAAGGAATTGACTTCAAGGAATCATTTGCACCGGTTGCTAGAATAGAAGCCATTCGTATCTTCGTAGCTAATGCCGCTCACAAGAGTATGAAATCTACCAAATGGACGTCAAAACGGCATTCTTGAATGGCGAGCTCAAAGAAGAGGTCTATGTTTCACAACCAGAAGGATTTGTTGATCAGGACAACCCATCGCATGTGTACAAGCAACAAAAGGCTCTTTACGGTCCTCAACAAGCACTCACATGCATGGAACGATATGCTGACAAGCTTCCTATCCCACAACAATTCTCCAAGGAGGCAGTTTGTATCCAAACTCTTCACACGGCATGTTGGAAATGACATATTACTGGTTACAAATTTATGTGACGATAATATAATTTGCATCCCACTAATACTGCCATGTGCAATGAGTTTGCTAATCAGATGACCACTAAGTTCCAGATGTCAATGATGGGGCAAATGTCATTTTTCTTAGGATTACAGATTTCTCAAAGTCCTAGAGGCATCTTTATAAACCAATCTAAATATGCTTCTGAAATTGTTAAAAAATATGGTTTGCATTCTACTGATTCTGTCGACACTCCCATGATTGAAAACAAGAAACTGGATGAAGATCACAGGGAAACAAATTGGATGCTACACTTAACCGGCATGAATGGATCCTTTAATGTATCTTACAATCCATAACTGCCTGTCCTTAATCATGTTGATCTGCTTATGTGCCCATTAACAGGCTAAGCCTACCGAAAAGCACTTACAAGCGGTGAAACGGATCTTTCGATACCTCAATAGAACCATTAACATGGGTCTATGGTACTCAAAGGATACCGATATATCTTCCATAGCTTATGCAGATGCCGATCATGCGGGGTGTCAGGACACTAGACGTAATACATCAGGAAGCGCTCAATTCTTAGGTGACAAACTTGTTAGCTGGTCGTTAAAGAAGCAAAAAAGAACTGCCATATCGAGTACAAAGGCTGAATATATTGCCTTATTTAGGTGTTGCTCACAAATCCTTTGGATGCGTTCACAACTAACAGATTATGGCTTTCAATTCAATAAGATCCCTCTGTACTGCGACAACAAGAGTGCGATTGCTTTATGCTACAACAATGTTCAACATTCAAGAGCTATGCACATTGATATTCGCTACCATTTCATAAAGGAGCAAGTGGAGAATGGAATCGTGGAGCTATACTTTGTCCGGACTGAATACCAACTGGCTGACATCTTTACTAAATTGTTGCCTCGAGAGAGATTTAACTTCTTGATTGATATGCTTGGTATGAAAAGCATGTCTCCAAAAACGTTGAAACGTCTAGCAGAGGAAATGGACGAGTGATGATGGTAACTCATTTCCTGCATATATGTATATATAAAAACATAAAAAATCCAAAAAGATTTCCCTTTTATAAAATTTTACAAAAACAAAAGAAAAAAATTAAAAAATCAGAAAAATATAAAAATATATATCTCTGGCATGTCTTCTGAAAATCGATAACATTTACAGCCTTAGAAATGTCATTTAATAATGATACGAGGCTGTAAACGAAGTTCGAGCATAAGTATCAAAAGCTTTCAAAATATGCCAAAATGGCTTGCTATTATTTCAGATAGCAACATGGTCATCATCTTAAAGGCAAGTATTTCATCAAAAAGGAAACTTGACCTCTCAACAAGAAATTATTCTCGGGTATGGTCTACTTAATGACCATGAAAAGGCTTGTGTTTACTTTACAACACAACCCGTTCTTTCTATATACCATAAGTGTACGTGTTAGTGCGCTTATGTGTCAAAATAAGAGAAATCTTATTTTTATTTATAAAAAGTTGTGTTCATAATGAATTAGTGTTTTCAGCAATCACAAAAAGATTTTCAAACATAATTCGACCACTCAAACAATGACAACAACTCTTTAAATAGAAAACGGATCATTTGAGGGAGAGAATGTGTCATTCAATAATCTTTTAAAACGGTCTTTCAAAATAAGTCATGGAATAAACGGATAAAGTTTTTGATAAGGACGGATCACAATTTCAAGGGGAGTTAATTTATATTAACTATAAGAGCTTTAGATGTCATTTATTTCAAACTTTAGGGACTTATTTGCAATTTAAGACTTAGTTGATTATCACAGAATAGATATAAGCTTATCCATTCTTCGCACACGATCTCAAGTATATGTGCGTACTAGGTTTTGCTGATTCCAAGGTATCAAAACCAGCAAGGGGGAAGGAATAGATATATAGGAAAGATAATGGGTACACGTGATAGAATTCATACCCTATTCTCATTTTAGGTCATTCCGGGAAGACAAATGTCATAACCGCAGAGAAAATCAGTGTTTATCTTGTTACTTTTGGGTGCACTATT
Organism: Tanacetum coccineum; assembly: GCA_026074375.1. Classification (NCBI taxonomy): domain Eukaryota; kingdom Viridiplantae; phylum Streptophyta; class Magnoliopsida; order Asterales; family Asteraceae; genus Tanacetum; species Tanacetum coccineum. The sequence continues at coordinate 5,561 of BQNB010104134.1, forward strand.
TCAACTACATGGGGGTAGAGATATCTTGTGATTTCAAGTATGCATCATTTAAGATACTAGGGGGAAGTGTTGTAAGAAGATTTATTCTAAGCGTGAGAAGATTGGTTACTGATTCAATAAATGCTTCCTCAAACGGTTAATCACTAAGCTAATTTTTTTAAAGAGAGTAGAATAGTTGACAAAAGAGGTACACATAGGTTTGATAAGTATGATGATTCCTTAAGTTAGTCAGTATTCTGCAGAAAGAAATGAGTACATTTAGGACTTAGTTGATTTAGGTGTTATCATTTCGACTACTTAGAGGGAATAATTCTGACATCCGAGACTTAGTTGACTTTGGTGTTTCAATTTATATCATCACTATCGTGTAAGGAGAAATTCAGATATCTGGGACTTAACTGACTTTGGTGTTACGATTTTGAATTAATTGTGTACTTCGAATATTTGAGCTTTTTACTTCAAGACTGCTTGAGGCGGCTTGCAATAAAGTTTTGAATCTACTCAACAAAGGATTGTTGATTTAGGGGGAAGCTAAGACAACTTCTTAAGAGAGCCTACGAGTATGACCTACGTCTACTTCAAAGAACCATATGATTTATCATATGCTGTTCTCATATCTCAGGTCAAACCTCGTACATAATAATCTTGTGAATATATAAATGTGTAGTGTACACTTAAAGATAGGCATATATAGTGTTTGAGTACAAAATTTTCAAGAATTTCTTTGTAAATTCAAAAAATTTCAAATTATTGTACTCAGCACTATCTTATATACTCTCATAATTTGAGGAGGAGCATTAAAAATGTTCCTAATGCAGCTTGTTAATAATTGAACATTTTTTCCCCGAAAGCAATTATATTTGAATCAATTGATATCCAAATATTAAGAGATTTAATATTTTTGATAAGGGAAGAAAATGTGATTAAAATATATGGATAAAGATGTGATTTTCAAGATCTCAAGTGTACGCTATCCCATATATGTGCTAAACTCTTTTGATTAATCGATGCACATATAAAGGGGGAGCAAATGGTTATGTGTTGGCTGAATTGTAATGGAATACCTAAAAGACCGACCATGTACTTAAATTTATGGAGTTATAAGGCGGTAGGCATAGGTATTCAAATCACATGATCCAGCCAGAACCGAAGGGATCTACCAAGGGATATCTACTAGTTAGTGTAGAAGTCCTTAGGTATGATACAAAAGGAGAAAATGTGAGAATCAAGAATAATGCCGACTGAGATGGAGCTAACACTGGAACAAACCCAACAAGGTGTTAGTTATGAAGTCTCGGTAAGCATTGAAGGGGTTGAAAAAGGAAAAAGAAATGTAAGGATAAAGGGTGAAAAGAAAGAAGCCCTCCATATACTTAGGCAGAAACCGGGTCAATACATAATCTGTTAGAAACACTAAGTTATTGTTTGACATTGAAGACAGTCATGGACCCAGTGACGCTATGCACAACCCTACCTAGCCACTCAAGGTCTCTCAACAGACTCTTGTTTCATTTCTCACGGAGATCACACTCATTTCTATCGACTTTCTCACTCTGAGTTAGTTGATATTGAAAAGGTGGCAGTCTGCTCCAGCCTTCGATCAATAAAACCAAAGTGCACTATTGAGTCTAGATCCAAAAGAGATCATCCATAAATCTCATTAGGACACTTGTCAAATCATGCTTCCTACACATTATCCTTGTGATTTTGCAAGAACATCCGAGTGATTTCTTTCACTATGAAGATGGAAATCTTTCTTAAGTCAACATCAAACAAGCTCATGGTAGGTGATTTGTACGATTCTATATGAATCAAACTTGTGACAACTGGGAAGAAACGATGGTGCGATTCTATAAGAATCAAACTTGTTCTAGGTTATGAGTTGATGATTGCTGATAAAATTTTGAAATGATTAACACTCTTGATGTGTCACAAAACCACTTTAGCAAGTGGCACGTCGATTGATTTTCAAATCAATTTTTATTTTAATCGATGAGATAGTAACTCGTTGGTTCACTCTTATCGTGCTGTCTGCTTTGAGACGTTCTGATAATGAGAACATGCTGAGTTTGATGAATCTGATACATATGTGTTAGAAAGATTTGATACTTCAGTTGGACATCCTGTCAAGGAGATTCTTCTTAAATTGAATCTACCTGATCACAAGTTGATCCTCACGGATTCAAAGGTTACTCCAACCAAACACGGGCGAATGACAAAGCCATTTTCGTCCACCCGCTTTATTGCTCACTGTTTTAATGTAGGATATTTAAAGATGGACGTGGAGGTACCTGATTCCAGCAGACTCACAGATTCATAGCCACATGCTCATACGCGACCTACAAATATAAAGACATCATAAAAGCTCAAGTACATGTTTCAAGACTTTCGCTACTCTGATACCGTACGTCTTTCTAGAAGTGACGAAGTATTAAAGTCAAAGAATTTCAAAGAAGTTTCCATCACTCTGATACCGAACGTCTTTCTTGAAGTGACGAACTGTTAAATTTAAAGAATTTTAAGAAAGTTGCAGCATTAAAGCTTTTCAAGTCAACAAATCAAGAAAGGTATGAGCATGTCGGTCCAGAAGTCACAAGTTCACAAGATGGCAAAGTTTACAAGATGGTGAAAAGAGATTATGCTTGGTTGATGATCTCAAGGTGTTTAAGATCACATATTCACATACAAGTTAAGATAAAGAAACAAGCTCAAGCCTAAAGTCAATGATCACTACACAAAGAAGCAAGACAAAAGATCAACTATTACATAAAAAGGACTCAAGATCAAGACAAGAAGCTTCAACAATTAATGATCAAGGTCACAAGGAAGTGATGATCATTATCGATCTCATGAGCCTTTGTAATAGTTAGACAATTGTATGGTTAAGTTAGAAAGCTAACCGGGCCAAAGGCTCATGGATAAGCCCACTAAGGGTCCATAGCCGACTAGTGCATGTCATATATAAACCCTCTCCACACATGGAGAGGGTGTTGGTTGTTCATTTGTCACATTTTCACTAAGCTAATATTGTCATTTTCCTTTCTCTCTAAGTGTTCATCCAACCATCTCTTTCTCTCTCAAACTCTAAGTGAATCCTTCCATTTATGTGTTAAGATATTCCACAGATACATACAATCTTGACTTGCGATCTCCACTTATTGAAATAAACTAACCCTCTATTATAGTCTAATTAGAGAGTAACTTTCATAACTTAACATTTCTAGTCCCTATACTTTGTAGAAGTACATTTAAGTAGTTCATTTATTTATTTCTAACACTTTGCCTATCCCCTTGCATATCAGTAGTAATAGCCTTATTACCCGATGATACTTCATCTATAACCAAATTTTTAGTATTTAAACCCTCAATCGAGTTACTAAGAGAAAAAAGATTGATATCATCCAAAAATCCATTACCTTTATTGCCCGGTGACTTAGTGCAATCTTTATTGTAACCTGATGTCGAAGCCTTTGTACCAACAAAAGGAGTCGTCTTTGGAGAGTTACTCGTTCCTTCATTCGATTGCTTTGCTTTAGGATGATAAAGAGTTTTTTGCTTTACCAAAACCTGTTTAAAGTTTTTGTTTCCTCCTTTGTTACAACCTGATTTCTTCTTTTGCACTTCAATAAAACATTCATCATCAGCCCTAGAAGTCTGACCCTTACCTTTGTCCATCCTATTCACCACTCGTTTAGGAGCAACTTTTGGATAATCAACAAGTAAGTAACGATATATCAAGCATGTACTACAACAAGGAGGTTCCTACTCGTATTCACTATGAATTGTTTCTTTTGTATATCCATTTCCTTCAAGGTTTAGAACAACCATCACCAAACTATCACTAAAATCATTAGAATCATTAATTTCAATTAAAACTCTTGCATAGCTGCTCCGCCCTTATGATTCCAAACACCTAGAGTTTGTATATGAGTCTAACGTCATTAAGGTGCGTATTTTCATGTCTATCAAGTTTAATCTATCCGATATACAAGCTACCAACTAGACATCATGAAATTCTACCTAAACTGTAACATGCGAAAATTCTTCTTTAAGAAGGCTCATAGAGGGAAACCATTTCTTAAGAAAAATAGGGATTCCACGAATCATCTATGGACCATCTCAAAGCACTAAATCAACACCTTTGATAGTTGAGAAATTAAAAAAGATAAAACCTTTCACCATCGTTACTTTCTTTAATCCATATGTTTCCCAATTGTTGCGCAAAAACCATTCCACAACGGGAAACACATGCCTTTTACCGATAAAGTAACTATAAAGCGAATTGTTTATTCTATCATTAACCTCATGGACAGAAGTCAAAGGTAACCAAACATCATTATAGGTATCATTAGGCACATTAACTTTGAGTTTCTAAAGATTAGCCTTATTAGCTAGGCTAAGCTTATTAGCATACGATGATGGAATTTCATTCATAACAGGTTCTTTACTAACATTAGTTCACTTCCCTCCTTATTGAGGGATTGATAACATCAAATAGTTCATACATTTTCGTATCAATTTCCCTTATAAAATGTTCATAATTATTGTATCTCTATAAATATATATACTTAATTGTTTCATATTTCGGTTTTAGGTAAATTTGAGACTTTGAATGAATGGACACGAAAATGGAAGGGTGGCGTAAAGAAATATGTAAACTTGCTAGTCCAGACCAAAGTTATAGCCCGTAGTTAGTTTGATAGAAGTACGTCATAACCCATATCATGCTCGAACACATGAAGTCTACTCATATGAAAGTTATAGCGTAGTTAACCAGTAAGGCTTACGCCGTAACATTAGACATGATGGGTAAGGAGTTGCTGATGTCAAGACTACATCATAATAGGACACTTATAGTTACACCATAACAAGGGGTGAAAATCAATTCAAGAGTTCATGAAGAAAATACGGCGTAACTCATGCATTTGGGTTACGCCGTAACAATACATTTAGAAGATGTACGTGCATTATGGAGGTTACGGCGTAACTCCTCACGCCGTAACTATGTTGAGCCTATATATACAAGCCCTAATTCAGCTGAGTTTTGCATTTCACTTCACATAACTCCAAGGGAATGATTAGGGCTTCACCAAGGACGATTTCCACCTCCATTTTGTTACTTTCCAAGGGAGAATTCACTTCGATTCCATCATTTGTATTAGCTATCATTCAAGTAATTGTATCAAATTCTATGTTTAATTTACTCATGATTTACAACATTATGAATTCTGTATTTTTTACTATGATTGGTTAAACAGTTTATGTGTTAGCCTAGTTATGAATTTATTAAAGCATTGATTTTTATTTCTTCTTTTAATTATTGTTTTATGTGGATATCTTATATGCTTGTCATTTGATCCTCGCGTTTTGGTAGTACTAAGGCTAGTGTAGAGCTTATTAGCTAGTTAGTATGTAAATAATTGAAAACTAGTATAGTAGGTTAATTGAGATAGTTTGGCACCTAGTAAGATTGTAAGGATTGCACATTTCACCGCTTGCACCAAATTAGGTACTTAAGAAGCACGAGTAGGCCTTTGGTTAGTCGGTACTTATAGCTCCAATTATGAACTAGATGCCTGATTTCCATGAGCAATGGGGTTGAGATTATTGGAGCTATAGGTTAGGTTAGGAACACAAGTCTATTGGAACCTGTAGGAACTAATATATCATTTCACTTCACCATTACATGAAAAAAATAAGAGAAAAGAGAAGAAAAGTTAGAGAGAGAAAGAAGAGAAAAGAAAGAAAAATTAGATTTCACTATGAGAAAAGAGAGAACAACCAACCCTTCTCCTTATGTAGAGAAAGGTATTAATAGTACCTTGGCTACATTTGGATGCCTAAGGGCTTTTAACATGGACTAGGCTCGGGTGTTGCTTGGGATTAAGCCCGTAACACATACAATATTAGATTACAAAACGAGCCTGGTTCCCTTTCTAGCCTATTACAACGTATATTTAAATAAAGACCGAATCTTCCTTGATGAATGACTGAGATTCCTTATTCGACTTAATATTTTGAGGCTAACAATCTCCCCTAAAGCAAGGTCTTGAATCCTTATATTGAGCTTTCATGTTTGACTCAATATTTGAGGCTAACAATATCCCCCGAAGCAAGGTCTTTGAATCCTTCAACCTTGGGCTTCTTGAGATTACTTTGACATTGATTTCTTGAGTCTTGGACTTGATCTTTATCTTTGTTGTAGGCTTGTTTGTTATGCTTTGTGATCTTTGGTCTTGAGCCTTTTGTTTTTGACTTTGACTTTAATTTTGAGAGCTTTAAATCTTTATCCTTAAGATCTTTGTAATCTTTGCCATCTTGAGATCTTGTGTCTTGACCAACCTGCTTATACTTTGCATCTTCTTGAAAGCTTGCTAAAAATATCCCTTAACATCTTTGTCTTGAAATTCTTGATATCTTTAAGGAAGATCTTGAATATCAGAGTTTGTGGAAGTCTTTCTCTTTAAACTTGAGCTTTCTTGATTCTTGAATCTTGATGCTTATAATATATCTTTATAATTTGAGCATGAGCATGTGGTAATGAATCTGACTCTGCTGGAATTAGGCTACAACACCGTTGTTTGTACCTGCATTTTAAAGTTAGAGATAAATTATAGATACGGATGAATATGGCTTTGTCATTAGTCTGAGTATGGTTGCTTTAACCTCTGGTTTTGTGAGGACCGACCTGTGATCTGGTAGACTCAATTTAGAAGAATCTCATTGATAGGGTTTCTAGCTTAAAGTGTAAGATCCTCTAACACAGATGTATTAGATTCACCATGCTTGCTTATTCTTAATACCAGAACATCTCAAAGCGGACATCACAATATGAGTGAATCAAATTGTTACTATCTTTTTCTGTTTAAAAAGTCAATTCTTTTACTGGACCAAAATTGATATCCCAGTTGACACACGCTTGATTCACATAGAATCTTGCAAGTCACCTACCGCAGTGCTGTTTGATGATGATACTTGAAGGATTTCCATTCGTCGTTGTGAATACTAAAGAGTATCACTCTGAATGTTCTGGCAGAATCACAAGGATAATGCGTAGGACTCTTGCTAACAGCTTGTGAACTTAAAGGTGTTCAACAAGTGTTTGTTATGGAATGGGTCCTAATGAGATTTATTTATTGATCTCTTGGCTCTAGACTCGATTTATGCATTTTGGTTTTAGTGATCGGAGGCTGGAGCAGACTGCCATCTTTACAATATTAACAATCTCGAATGTCAATAGATAACGTGTGTATCTTCGTGGCAAATGAGACAAGTATCATTTGAGAGAAACTTGAATGGCTGGGAATGGTTGTGTAGTGCATCACTAGATTCATGATGTCTTGTCTTCAATACCAGAATTTATCTTTGTGAAACCGATAGCATATGTATTTACCCGATTTCTGCCTAAATTATGTGGAGGGCTTCTTTCTTTTCACCCTTTATCCATACATTTCTTTTTAATTCTTCAACCCCTTTAATGCTTACCAAGACGTCATTACTAACACCTTGTTGTGATTGTTCTAGTGTTAACTCATGTCTTAGTCGACATTATTCACGTTTCTCATTCTTCTCCAAATCATACCTAAGGACTACTATTGATAATTGTTGGATGTCCTTGGGTAGATCCCTCCGGTTCTAGTTGGATCATAGGACTAATACCTAACCTGACCACCTTATGACTTTATAATCATCGTAAGTTAATAGGTTGTTGGGTATTTGATCGTAACCATAAAACCATTTTGAAAATCAATCAAAGTGTTTGATATAAATCAAAACGTTTAACACTTTGAGAGTTTTATTCTTTTGAAATGCCCCCCTACACATGTGCATCTATATTCAAAATTGTTTCGCACATGGAGGAAAGAGTTATGCACTTAGAGTCTTAAAGATCACATTTTTCTTGATCACATTTTAATCACATTTTCTCCCCTTATGGAAATAACTAATCTCTTAGTATTTTCATACCAATTGATTAAAATTTAAGACATGAAAATGTTGCATGGGGAGAAAAATGTTGACACCTACATAGCATGAATTAATGGAACATTTTCTTTGGCTCCCCCTTAATTTCACACATATGACACCAATTGAGAGAATAGGATTATGAATTTATAAATTCCATGTAAACTTGAGTTTGAGCTACTTGTTTATGTTTTAACAAAATGAGTGTTTAAATATTATTAACATTTTAACATTTTTTACTTGTTTAAACATTTTTGAAATGTTTTAGACACACAAAATAGACATGTGAGTATGTGCCTAAACGCATTAAAACTTGGTTTTAAAAGCTTCCCCTCAAAAATTGATTCACTTATAAAAAATGATTCGACTTTTAAAAGATGCATGAGGAGGGAGTGTCGAACATACAATTTTGAAAGATTTTGAAGAACCTTTTGAGAAATTCTTGAAAAATTGTGTTCAACGTGTTTTGAAAAACCAATGTTACTTGAGCTCGAAAGACTTTGAATATCTTTTGAATTGACTTTTTATGTTAGCTCAAGTCCAAGAAGTTGCTATCTTCACGTTGTGAGGATAAATGTACATGATTGCACACTTTCCTTTATTTAAAGACCGGGTTGTTATCTGACATTTAATAACAAACCCTAAAGAAAAATTAGAAATGACATGTTTTAAAACTTTTGAACTCTTGCTCGAACTTCATTTACATGCCTGTGTCAATGTTAATCGACATTTCTAGGCACGCAAATGTTATCAATTCCAAGAGACATGTCGAGAAGATTCTTTTTGGTATTTTTGAAATTTTCTATTTTTGTATTTGGTTTTTGAGATTTTATAATTTTGATTTTTCTTTTGATAAATAAAATAGAATTTATTTTATATTTTGTATTTTCTTTTTCAAAAATATTTTCTAACATAATTAAAAATAGAATGTTTATACAAAGAAGATGTTGATAAAATATTTACATTAGAAGAACCCTTTGAGGAGATGGGTTCAGAAGCCGTTGAAGTACATGAACTCAAAGATGAAGAGTTTGCAAAAATAACAGTTTTAGGATTATGTGTTTCCTTTCCTAATGGTGAAGCACTATCATTCGTGTTGTAGCGGGTTTCAACTGACTTTCTAATGGGAATCCACTTAAGACCAACTTGATTAAAGATTCTACCCGTTGGTTTCCATGTAATACCAGATCTAGGAGGCGATGTTTTCAGATACAAATTGGAGGACTTATTTGGAGAAAACCTTTGTCTTATGGGGATCTGTCTAACATGATTTTTAGAGTCACTTTTCTTTTCTACAGGTATAAATCTATTTATTGTCTTATGGGATTGTGCATCCTTTTTTTGTACTGAGGTACGAGAATTCACCGTTGAGAGGTATTTTAAGATGCACTCATCGTGATTTGCACTGTAAATGCACTTTTTGCATTTAGGACATGCCAAGTCTTTTGACATCAAGAATGACTTTTGATTCCTAGGTGGTTCTGTTGTGTTAACAGTTCTGTTCGATACACGACTACTCATGGATGGTGGCCAATTCTTAGGTTGTTGATTAAAGTTTCTAGGTTTTGGTTTGTTACCATTAGTAGTGTTTGGTAATCTAGCAGATTGTTGCACACTAGGTTTGGTATTCAAGGCTTTGTCTTTCTGAAGTTGTGCCTTTTTCTTAGCTTCCTCTAGGTAGTAGTTATGAACCATGTCATTTGAGCCTACAGATTCCCTAGGTGACTGAAATGACACATGCTTTGGGCTATTCCTAGAAGGGCCAGGTGCATTCACATCATAAGGCTTAGCAAAAGACGATTTCTTAACTTGAGGCCAAGAATATGGAGTGACTGGTTTTGTCAAATCATATGACACACCAACTTGGGAGGCAATTCTATGTATTGGCAATTGGGATCGTTTAGATTTATACGCAGTTGGTTGTCTTACCACTGGTTGATTTCTGATTGGTTGCAAAGGCGGTTTCCCTAAGATTGATTGTTTTTCAAAATTAGTGTCCACACCCTTTCCTTTGTTCTTCTCAATGAGTTTCTTTAACTCACGTATGGCAATGTCCTTGTCTTGTAATTGAACTTTCAAATCTTGTATTTTAAAATATTGTTCACGCTCTTTTAGAAATACATTTGACGCTTTTTCTTTGCAAACTGTGTCATTTTTCATTTGTTCTTGACATTGTTGTAAAGCGAGTTCAAGAGAAATCGAGTGTTTTTCTAATTTAGCAAAACTTCGTAAAAGCTCAGTATAAACTTCTTTACTAACAAATTTAGTTTGTTTTGAAAGCTTTTGTGCAAGACATTCACATTCTTTGATTTTATGAAGATATAAGCATTGCAATTCAGTGATCTTATCTAAATCAGATAATGAATGC